>DWOX01000365.1:0-10690 GCA_018251315.1 Nastra julia | reverse complement strand
ATTCCTGCCTATTCACAAAGGTAGCTTAATAATACGAATGCTTAACGATAGGGCGGTTGTAAAATGTTTTAAGGTTTAGTTGATTTATTCTGGCAGTAACGTAGACCTCTATATCACCTCAGATGATATTTTTAGTATATAAGTTATACCAACACGATGGTTTCTAATTAAATTAAGGAGTCACACAACTACGTCTGTTTATCACAATAGTTCTACTTAAAAACCATAAAATTTTGCAAAAATAATCAACCCTACAAGTCGGAAAACATTCAGAACGGTTGCGTGAAGTTATTATAGGTTATGCTTATGTTATTTTATTATCGATTTTTCCGCACTCACTCCTAACCAAAATACAACAAAATGTACGCTTACCTCGAGCGAAAACGATGTGGTCCTCATTCATATCTTTTGATCGACGAATGGTCAAGAAAACGTATCTGACTGCACAGTTTACCGATTCAGGGTTATCAGCGTTAGTTTATAGAGGAAAAATAATACCACGAAGGGTCTGTCACTACGGCGCATGCGTTTTGCTAGCCCGGCGGACCCGGCGCGACGACCCTCGCTCTAATATGCGTTATTAATAAATTTATTTCATTCAATAGTACCTATAGTTAGCGTCTGGGGTGGCATAATGTAAATGGTTCGCGTTTATAGACGAATTTCACGTGGGAGTTGACTCACGTGATCAATATAGTTAGTAACTTATTTTAACAAAAAAAGCCGACCCGTAAAAACAGATCGGTATTATTGTTGTTGATTTTGAGGACCGCTATGAGAGGTGGTTAACGCTTATCATCAGCATTCTTGTTCACAGTAACTAAATTCGCTTTAACACCTATCCACTAACAGAACCTATTAACTTAGGTACTAAATAGTCTGTCCTAGGTTCTAAATAAACATGTCTATAGATAGGACATTTTTGGGTTTTGCTCATTGTAAATAGCTAAGCCCGGGATTCAAAAAGTGGATTCCACGTGAGCTAGGGGTTCCGTACGACAGTCATCAGGGTTCCGCTAAAATTATATTAAGGCAAGATCAACTTTGGGGAATTGGTGAAATGTCGCAGGGAAAAATAAAAGCTTATAAAAAGGTCAACATATGAAGTTCCATAAAATAAAACCTAATATTGGTGGGTTTTCGTTATCTTTAAAGTTTAGGAAACCCTGAGTTAAATTAAGTATTACCTAATTAACCTATTGCCTTCGAAATATTAAGCAATTTTACTAGTGTCGGCTGAAAATCTGTAGTCAGTTACAGGTGTTGGTTAACAACATTACACAATGTTATGTAGTATGTGGCAGCGGACAGAAATATTTAGATCGATTGTAAAGCGATAGTTTGAAAACTGTGGAAGTAGTTTGGCTGTAAAAACCCAAAGCCAATTAGCGTGCCAAAACAATGTGTACCTACCAATCGCGATTCGTCCACTGCAAAGTGAAATAACCGAAAAATATCAAAAAAATTGGCACCTGTAAAATTTATGTAAATAGCAAACAAACAAATGGTAGGTACTATGATCGTTTTTGGTACGGTGGCCATTAGTCATGGACCTCAGAAATATTGATGACAATGGTACCTATGAGCGGTTCCTGCCAATGACGTGGGGCTACCATATTATTTTTTGCTCTCATCAAGCTATAATTATTTATGCGGGTAAAAATATGGACATCCGTCTGAAATAAAGAAGTATTATTATTATTTAAATTTAAGGTTTGCTTTCCTCGGCTTACACCGGTCTACTAAAATATACGGGCCTAAGCCAAGTATATTTTAGGTTCTAGGTACTGGAATTATTGACAACTTCTGCTACATTGTTTTGTTGTTGAAACTGTTGAGAACTGTGAGGATCTGTGATACTCGTAGCTGAAGGCAGTGTATGAGTAAGTGTGACTTCATGGTCAGTTTGCAGGAATTTCCGCACCAGCCGACAAGTGTTTAAGATCACAGATTTTTGCATTTTAATATAGGTGTTTGGTGCCAAATTAAGTGTATTAAGAGATGTATGTAACTGTTTGGGAATAACTCCTGTGGTAGAGAGTACTATTGGGACTATTGTAACTTTACGTAGTTGCCATATTCGGGTTATTTCATCCTTTAGTTCTGTATATTTCGTTAACTTTTCTGCAATTGTGTTTTGTAAATTATGTGTGTTTGGAACAGCAATGTCAATAAGGTACCCCGTTTTATTAGTTTTGTCAATCAATGTCAGGTCTGGTCTATTATAATGGATTGTTCGGTCAGTTAATATAGCTCTATCAAAATAAAGTTTGGTAGTAGAATTCTCTATCACAGGTTCTGGGTTATATTTATAATAGGGACATAAGGTGTTTATAAATTTATACTTCTGGGCTAGTTTTTGGTGGATGATATTAGCTACTTGGTCATGTCTATATTTGTAATCTGTTTGAGCAATACTTTTACACGCCCCCGTTATGTGCTGAATTGTTTCCGACGAACTGCTACACTTCCTACAATTATCTGATCCGATCTTCTTAGTAATGTATTTTTGATAATTTTTAGTTTCTATAACCTGATCTTGAATGGCCATTAAAAATCCTTCAGTCTCCGGAAATAGATCGCCGCGATGGAGCCATGCGTTCGACGCTTCTTTATCGACATTAGGTTGGCATAAATCTTGGCGGTGTCTTCCATGGAGAGATTTTTTGGTCCACTCTGTTATTTTTGTCTTATTGTCCGTCAGTTGTTCATTTGTTTGTGTCGTTTTATCTTGCAGATTTAAGGGAGTTGCTTTTATGTCATTAATTACTATTGCTTTATGCAGTTCAGAGGTTTCCATTCGATTAAAGAAATATTGTCTGAGTGTACTTACTTGCCGGTTATGTAGGTTTTTGATATCAATAAGCCCTCGTCCCCCTTCCTTTCTAGGCAGTGTGAGTCTCTGCAGACATGCTCTAGGATGATGTTTACGGAATTTTGTCATAGTCGTGTTAATTATGCGTTGCAGATTTTTCAGGTCAGTCTTGGTCCACTTAATAATGCCGAAAGAGTATGTAAGTATGGGTATCGCATAAGAATTTATTGCCTTTATGGTATTCCTAGAATTTAATTGGGTCCTTAATACTGTGTTAAGTCTATGTCGGAAATTTTGTTTAAGCTTTAATTTTGTATCCTTGAACTCTATTTGAAGTGATTGATCGTATCCTAGATATTTATACACTTCATGTTCGTCTAATGATTGAATCTGAAGTCCTGTGTTAAGAGTGAGATGATGCTGATGCATTTTCCCCGCTTTAATGGAGTTTATTTTACATTTATCCATAGAGAACGTCATTTTAATATCATCAGTGAATTCTTCTGTTAATTTAGTTAGTTGGTGTAATTGATTTTCACTAGTGGCATATAATTTAATATCATCCATGTAAAGAAGATGATTTAAAATATACTGTCGAGTCTGTCCGTCAGTATTGTAACATAAAGGGTAGCCTAATGAGGTCATGTTAAGTAACCTTGAAAGAGGGTTAAGAGCAAGGCAAAACCAAAGAGGGCTCAGTGCATCTCCTTGGAATATACCACGCTGTATGGATATAGGGCTCGTCTCAATCACTTCTGTCGAGGTGGCAAGCTTAAGTTTTGTAGTCCAATTTGTCATTATAGTTTTCATGAATGTGATAATAGTTGGGTGAACTTTATATATTTCTAGAACTTGTACTAACCAGGAATGTGGAACAGAATCATAGGCTTTTCTATAATCAATATACATAGTATATATATCAGATTTGGTTTTTTGAACTTGCTTTAGTATGACAGAGTCTATAATCAATTGCTCTTTACAGCCTTGGGAAGACTTCCGGCACCCTTTTTGTTGTTCTGCGAGAATATTATTATCTTGTACAATATGTTTATATACTAGTTGGGATATACAGGATGTGATGATTTTATAAATAGTTTGCAAACAAGTTATTGGTCGGTACTTTTCAGGGTTAGTGAGGTCACTATTGTCTTTCGGGATCATATATGTAGTTCCTGATGTAACATACTTTGGGACTTTACCGGGGTCTTGAATGAACTCGTTTATGAATTTGTGTAAATATGTATGAGTGGATGTAAATTTCTTATACCAAAAGCTTTGAATATAGTCCGACCCTGGTGCCTTCCAATTATGTAAATTACTTATAACATCTTTAAAAGTTTCTACTGAGATATGTTCAAACTTCATGGATAGTGCAACTGCCTCGCTGTTAATCATTTCCTCTTTGATCCACATAGCTTCATCATTGTGCTTAACAGGTTGTTCCCAAATACCCGCCCAAAAACTTCGCAAATCTTCTGAATTTGGTGCAAGATTTATCTCATTAGCACCACTGTCCTGTATATTTGTTGCTGCCTGCCTAATTTTGCGATAAAATTGCTTTTCATTATTATTAAATTGGTTATTCTGTTGTTTTCTCTGTGTGCATGCTTTATATCTCTTAAGACGTCCAGATACAACCGATAGTTTCTGTTTGAGAGTATCTAATGTGTGTGTGAGATGTGTATTTGGTTCCTCGTGTACAGAATGAATTTTGTACTGCTCCACAATTGTCTTAACTTGATTTGTTATTTTTGTGTTTCTATTACCGTTAACGTATTGAGTAACTCTACCTATCTTGGACCGCAAATCTTCAAGTTTCCGCTCTAGTCGCCTTTGCCAATTTGGCTTATGGTCATTTTTATTAGTCCGATGATTATTAGCATTCTCAAAAGTTAGTTTTGTATGATTGACCTTCGCAGCAGTCCACGCAGCACAATAGATTATTAGTTGTAGGCCATTAAAATCCGTATCTGCCGTTACTTTTTCCGGAATTAATACTTCGTTTATGTAGTTTACTATTTTAGATAAATTTTTGGAAGATTTTTGTTTGGGAATGTAAGTTCTGCAGGTTGCTTCAGTGAATTTATAAAATTCATATGCTTCATGAAATGTTTCATCTATGTGCGGTTGCCTTTCGAGTTCCAAATGTTCCCTGCTCTCATGCTGAAGGTTTAATTCTGTATCATTTAAAAATGTTACCTCATTCTCACTGTTATCTGTATCTATGTAGTGTATGTTATTTGTATTATTATTTATAGAATCGTTAGTATTCAATGAAAGTTCTTCCGCTACTTCTTTCTTTATCTTTTCTATCTTATCATTACTAAAATACTTATATTTAACTATTGCTCTTCGTTGATCAGCAACTCTTTGCTCGCTAACATGAGATAATGTAGGAAATTTTTTAATAAACTCTTCGTGTAGTGTTTTCCGGTACATAGTTCTATTTGTTTCTAGGTTAGTTATTCGATAGTATATTTTCATTATTGCTTCATTGTGATGATCTAGCCACGCCATCCTAGTACGAATTTGTGTTACATTATCTCCAGTTCTTGTCTGTTCTGTGGATATTTGTGGACTTGTCGTTTCGTCTTTAACTTGGTTGTAAATTTCATCAATTATGCTTTGTGGAAGAAGTTTATTGCGGATAATGGCTCTACGTTGATCACCTATTCTTTGGGAGCTAACTTGCATGTTCGGGAATTTCTCAATGAATTTTAGATATAGAGGTTCAAGGTAGTTTTTCGTGTCAGTGTCCAGTGCTGTTAATTTATAATATGTACGCAGTATGAACTCGTTCATTTCAGGTGTCCATCGCTTGCGTTTATGAGGTGCACTCTGGGTGGGCGCAGGTTCAGAGTCAAGATTGACATCCTGCGCAACACCGTCGAGCGAGCTAACAGTTGATAATGTAGCTGTACTTCGCGTCATGTAAGAAGGGCGAGTTGAAGGAATAGACGAAAATAGAGTTTCTGTGTCTTCGCCCGTAGATGATTCGGCTGTAGCTTCCACGTCGCGAGTCCGCCTGTTCAACCCACGACGACCGGCTGTAGTATTTTGTGTGACGGGCGCCCGCCTGCTCAGCACCTCGCCACCGGTGTCCCGCATACTGAAGCACCCAGCACCGGCTCCAGGTGCGCCCCGGCGACCCCCGGGCAGCGACTGAAGATTATATCTACTGCTTTGACTTCTCTCCATCAGGGTGTTTGGGATATTTAAAAAAAAACTAATACAACATTTAACAATAACGACAAGCATGTCTCTCTTATAAACAATTTCGAAACGACAAATTTAAGTCGCAACAAAAACTCGTTCATTTAATTTGTATAGACGTTGTCGTCGAGGCAAAAAATTAGATTCAAAATAGTATTCAGACTAGATGATACGGCAGACTTGCACCCCGCTGGCCAGTGATCCCGCTAACACACAAAAAACTGGCCAAGTGTGAGTCGGACTGGCACACATAGGGTTCTGTATCATTTTCTATAAAACTGGCAAAAATATCACGATTACATGGGAGTTACCATATTTTTTTTTGTTTTTTAAAATAATTAGGTTACGTTTAGAGACATTTATTCTCATAAAAACTTACATGAGTCATTTTCATACTTAAAACATAATTTGTATTATAATGTTGTTATAGCGGCAAAAAAATGAACTATAAGCCGTTTTAAATATTTATCTTTTTTTTATTCCTTGTTACAGCGGCAACAGAAATACACCATCTGTGAAAATTATAAATGACTAACTATAACCGTTCATGACATACAAATGACACCGACAGACAGACAACGAAATTTTAGTAATAGGGCCCCGATTTATTCATTGGAGTACGGAACCCTAAAAAAATGACCAATCTCGACGCGTCGGCACAGCCATGACTAATAGTCGTCCGCCTCTTACTAAATTGCTTGCCAAAATCGTAGCGAAACTGGAAAATTGTTTCATTCATAAATGCAATAGCCGGGATTTGCTGTGGATACTATACTGATGAATAAAATAGCAGTGGGGTTAGATCGGCCCCGTATGATAGGTTTCGATGGACAAATGGTTGTATTATCGTATGGGATACGATTGGATTTTATTTTACCAATTTATCCTATTGTGATATTGTAAAACATTGTTTTTTCGAGTTTCAATATACGAGTTGTTCGCTTGATAGTAAACCAATGATTATTATTTTTCTATTTATAGGTACTTTTTGTACCGAATTAAATAATCATACCTATTATTGTAATTACTGTACAAGATTTAGCTAGTGATTTAAGAGTAATCGTCTACAATATATTTTATATCAGCAGTAAATACTTTCTCAAACAATCCTTTCGTAATGTTAACTGTTGTGTCCTATATAAACTGTGTCCTCTTTGGCTTAGCTTGGGTACGAAATAAATAAGTAAAGAAATATTTTGGTGATTAAAAATACTTTTTAACGCTTTTTTAACAATTAAGTAGTCAAAATAATTATGCGCTTCCAGTAAACTAACAATAGAAAACTAAAGCTACACATCCACGCTAGTTAAGACAAACTAGTCTAATAAACTAGTCTCAATAAAATTAGCAATACAAAGAGAACTGTCGGCACGGAATTCGCAGCCAATGAAAGGAGAGGAAAATAATAGTTATTTGCAATAATCGACTGAAGGGACGGCTGATTGCGCCCCGGGCTGGGGAATTTTTACCGGAGTTTGGTCTCGCAACTTGCTCCATCCATATTCGCTTCATGCCAATTTGATTTAGCTTTAAAACTACTTGATACATCTTTGTTTAAACTGCGACTATATATGTCAAAAAAATGTCGAATATAAATGTATGAATGTCATTTTTTATCAGTAATTACGTTCGTTTTGCTGCATTTAAAACACCCTGTATATTAGGTTGGCAACTAAGTAAAAATAGCACTTTTTTAACTCCCAGTAAAATCCGCAATTACTTAGTTGCCTTGTAATGTCTTCATTCACACAACACTCATACTCCAATAGAAAGAAACTAACCTATTATTTTTTTTGCTTCAGAATTAGTTGAATATAGAGATAGTCAAACGCAAATTCTAGACCAATCGACTCTCAAACTGTAAGTCTTATGAAGGTCTATCCCGAGAATCGAACTCTGAACCCTTCGGCGTGTGTTACTAAACTACGAGCGTTCATAAAAGTAAGAATCATACCAGATTAAATGCTAAACTCCTTACCCCTCAATCATCCCCATTCAACCCTAAAAGAAGAATTAAAACAACAGGGGTCAGCACAAATGTCCATTGATGAGGTAAAGGGGGAAATAATGCATCATTTTCGGACCACTTGTCCTACAGTTAATCCGGACTGACCGGGATAGTGATCGATTGTTGTCACCCTACATACCAGATGTATTGGAATGTCTATTAAATGTTAGAGGAAAATACAAAAGGAGTCAAGTGTAAAAGACACTAAATTTCAACTAAATAGTTATTGCCATTGAGTTAAAAGTTTGTGGAGTTTCAAAGTTAAAGTAGAACTTATGAAATCTTAGATATACCTATGTTAATCATAAATATATGATGAATCCATTTATGTAATCAATTTTTGTTTCTCTATTAGTTACTACTAGTTTACCTATGTGGATCAAATGCTTTACATAAAACTTCAATATCTTTTCAATACATTTTTTGTTTCCAGGAATCGGCGATTCTTTTACAAGTAATTCCATTTCCTACAGGCTGTTATGTTTTTTTTTACAAACCATGAAAAAAGTAACGATATTGGTTCCCAAATGCAACCAAAATTACTTAAACAGCTGCAAAACCTTCCAAACCACAAATGTAAATCGATTGATACGTTATTTTATAACAATTTTGACCTTTTGGTTTTGTAATCACACGTAATGATCCTTTCTGCATCGATATTTCTCGACGTGAGAAGCATAAGGGCTTATGTAAAAAATACCAGGTTTACAGAAGAACCAAAAGAAATAACACATAGGCCCTTATGCTTCTCAGGTGTAGATATGATGTATCGTTTGTGAATTGAATGTTCTCGAATATGTGAGTTAAAAAATAAGAATAACTTTATTATAGAAATGGATTGGTCCGTCCGTAGTAAATTGAATGAATAACTCATAACAATGAATGGGTTACGTGTGCGGTTCTCCGGTTTTCCTCAACCTTGATATTGATACACTCGTTCACAACTCACTAATTACACCCTTGCATAAGTTACTGTCCAACCAGCTATCGGGCAAACCGCGTCTTTACTTTTTCTTGACTTTTTTGGATCGATGAAAAATATATTTTCTTTTTTATTAAAATTTATGATATACAATTTTATACGTCCAATAGTAGTTTATGAAAACTAAATATTTGAAATAACTACCCATCTAACGTAGGCGGTTGATAGATTTATCTACGTTGTTCTATTCTATTTCAGTGCTATACATAGATTTCGCCCACATACTTTTAACTAGGTACAAAACGAATGTCATTGACCGAAAAGACGCTGTTTACGTCAAATACTGTCAAATATTTAATTTTTAAATTTCCTTGCTAAGTTCCTACTTGTAGACGTAGTTTGTATTTCGTAATGATACCTATTCCGTCTGTGTGTTTGTGAATACTTCAGTCGTCGCGACTGTAGGAGAAAATCGACCGCTTGTGACGTCACATGCGACTGAGTAACGGAATTTTCCATCAGTTAATCCTCGATGTTATTATTGTGCTTCGTGATCGAAATTATTATTGTTTAGCAGATAATTGTATTATTTTTAACGTGCTTTAATTAAAAACTATTCGTTTTTCTGATTGATTATGACGTAAAAATTTATTCGATTAGGTAGGACACACAAAGTCCATCTAAATTATTTCACTGCGACGTAAAACAATGCGTGATTCTCTGACACATAATAATACTAATTACACCCAAGTACATTGTACAATGGTAGTGTACACGATGCAATACAATACAACAGGATTTATTATTGTATCTGTAAAGCCATTCAAGTTCCTGCTTATGAAGTAAGCAGTATTTTTTTTATTTTGACCTATCCTATAAAAGTTCTAGCTTAACTTCTAAGCACGGTTGGTGCCCTTCCTTTTTGCTACTTCCGTTATTATTGAAAGGCCCCTGTTACACCGAGGGTCTCTTAAAGCTAAGGCTACTATCACCAAAACAACGATATAAATATTAAGTTAAAATAGAGGTGTTACTTCAGACGTCACTCACAGAATTCTGCTTCGAAATTGTTTTGTAAAGGTTAAGTGAACCATCTTCGTAAGTTTTATCATCGCCAAGAAAATATCATTTTTTTGTAGGCAATTGATATTCAGTTTACGACATGCTAATGGGTGTTAGCTGAACCATAGTGACGGCGAATCTGCCACTAGGATCTAAATGGGATCTCCGATGGGACAATTTGGATCTGCCTATGTCAAAATGAGAAGGGATAATAGGAAGGAGGATTGACTTCTGGTATCGATACAAAAGCTTTGTAATTTTTCTAAATTTTTACCTGACTTTGTTCGTCTATCGAAGGTTTATGATTTTGTCATAGATGCTCATGTCATTCTTGTCCGTTGGATATATGTGAAATGACGTCACAGTTAATTCAATAAGATGCCTTCTAGAACGCGCGAAGTCGTGTATTAAAAAAGAGTCGTATTAAGGATTATGACATTTCAAAATTATTGTAAGCTGTTGTTGCTATTTTCTTGAGTTCATACTTTTCAGAGCGTAATATTTCGGTAGAATATGTAGTATTTATTAAATTTATTTCTTGTTGTCTGTGATATTCGAGAATTACCGTGTTCCCAAGTTTGATGTTAGTGAACAACATGCCAACATGTTACGCTTAAATGCCATTGTTATCCCATTGTTCTTTATGCAATCAATGATCAATATGCATTCT
>DWOX01000364.1:0-10692 GCA_018251315.1 Nastra julia | reverse complement strand
CACTCCGTTCTCTCGTCAGACGAGCGCTCACTCAGTTTCCGAGCCGCGGTCGCGTCATACGCACGTCGGCAGCGTGCGCTCTAGCCAAAAAATATTTTATAACTTTCCCTTACCGAGTGGCTGTGATAGTCTTTAAGTGATAGTTTAGTTTTAATATTTCGTTTAACTTAACGAGGTAAGTTTTCAATCATTTTTCGCAACACATGCACGCACGTGATGTACAAAGTTTAAATGGTGTTACGTACAACGTGTTAGGACAGTTACCACTCGCAACAGCGTGTAATTGGGTTTGGAGAAATGAGTTGGAGCACGTCTGTTATATTTGCCGCGGAAATAAAATTTTGTCGCCCTGCAAGAGGCACTTGCAGGTATCTGGCGGCAGTTCGCAACGTCAGCGGAGTCACAAGTACCGTCGCCGAGCAAATATTTCTTTTAATTGCCGTCCCATACTTTCACTGTGGATTTTTATTCACTACCTACACATTGTCCAAAATGTTCGTTGCTTTAATTTTGAACGTTTTACTTACTTATTTTAATTGTATTAGTTAAGTTTTTTTATATGTTGATGCATTTTTAAGGCATACTAATACTTGTTGGTTAGTCAACTAAAAGTTTCGAAAAAGAAAAAAATAGAAAAAAATCCGATAGTATTTTCGTCATGCGCAGCCCTACTGTTATCATGCCGGAACTTTGCAATTTGTGTAATACGAGTGTAAAAGCTATTTTGATTAATGATAAATTTTACTGTAAAATACATAATCCTATTATTTAACACCGTAGTCACTTGTTACGGATATTAATATTTTTACAACCATCATATCAAGTTATATTCTGAGGGGGAAGATTGTTATAATCTCATGTAAATTTTTCCACGTAGAAAGAACTTAATAATAAATTGGGAGAAGAAAAATACCGGTCCACCAGGTGTCTATTGTAATTGAAGTCAAAAACGTATAATACCAAAACAGCTCTGTGCTGTAATGCAGCTACGTTACGTTACATCACAGAGTGCTCACAGGTGTCTTAATTGACCGCTATGTAGGTATTGTTTCATCGTCAGCATGTCTACTATCTCTATATTTACATTAAGCAATTTCTACATGTCTATGGCATAGCGCCGCTTGTTTCGATCCTATGGCAAAGTTCCTTGGAAGTTAACAGATGATTAAGTAGTTAAAATAATATAGGATGGAGCACAGGGCAAGTTTTATAAAGAGGCTGCTGATTTTGGTTATAGAGACATGGTAAATAACCGTTAATAGCCGGTTAGTACACCTACAGACTGAATTCTGGGTGGGACAGCACCCAGCAGTGGACCGGACAGCAGTGGTTAGTAGTTCATGCATATTTTTCATGTCGTTAGTAGATTGATGTAATTACTTCTGAAACGAAGTAGGTAGGTAGGTAGCTATATTTTAATGATTTTGGCCATTTGTTTTTTTTTTTTTTTGCGATAGAGCATGTAATAATTAGACAATTAATTTTATATTTTGGGTAAACAAACTAATTTCTGAGAAATTATTAATTACTCTTATTAATTTTAATTGCCTACCTAATTAAACGTTTATTAATTGCTTCATTCATGACTTTTCTTAGTAGTACGTATCACAAGCAAATACAGTACACAGTTTTTCTAAGACCTAATATGTAGATTACAAGAGCATAAGTAAGTTTCAGCAGCGTGAAAAGAGCCTCCTAAGTAATGACTCACATTTAACAAATAGGATATTAGGGATAGTAGGGATTTTACAATAAATTTTCGCGTCATTTAGTTTCTCTGCAATACATCGTCATATCACTGCTCCAGTTCCCAATCACCACGTACCAAGTGTGTGACGTCATCGGGTGGTCGCGAGACTCATGTGCGTGCGGTGACGTGAGCGATCAAACTTGCTAGTATCCTCCACGAGACCGTTATGTGCGAAGGTTGATGTGTACTCTGTACAGACAGTATACAGCGCTGTCACGCGTGAAACGTTGGCCATTTGCTAATCCATGCCTGCAGTGGAGGCGTTGACCCGACCACACCTTGGAATACTAACTGAATACGATTAAGGTTTTTGCTGCGTACCTTCATGCAAATTGTGAAAGGAGTTTCGTTCCGACCTATCCCCAGGGAGCTGGGATATGGGGATTTTTAAAAAGGGCTGGTAAAATTTGGTGACCGTTAGAGCTGATGACCTCCTCGCATTGTTCATGCCATGTTAGGTCCGCACTAGACGACGAGCAACTAGTCTAGTCTGGATTAATACGTGATAGAAATGAAGAAATCTAACCATTAAAAGACCACGGATTGTGTATTTTCTTGTCCATACTGTGTCAATAATATTGTTCTCACTCATATGGATCAAGTAGTGTTAATGTCGACTTGCAGTTAAAAAGCCATTGCGGTACATACATGACGACCATTGTTTAATTTGGACTGGTATTCATAACCTATTTGGATACAGACTTTAGCAATAGCTCTATGAGTTTTGAGAAAGATTTGTAGGTATTTAGGGTAGCTTGCCACGCCATTCATCAGACTAAAACTCAGTGCTGCTTGTTAAGACACCGTGACCAGACTACAGAGAAAGAGGGTTTTTCCACTCTTGTATACCGAAGTTTTGCGAAATGAAGGGAAATTCCAAATAAATACATTATCGTGTTCTTAAATCGAAAGACGGACCCATCCAATTTCACTTCTCATCTATTACTAAAAATAGACGCCTTTCTGCTTGTTATTTAAAAGTAAAAGCTACAAGAAATAAGCAGCTAACTACTATTGGTTTCGTTAGGGATATACAGTATGTTTTATTTCACTCATGGTCGGTATAAGGAAATTAATCTGTAACTTACGTGCAGTTTTTAAATTACCTTTTATGTGTCTAGTTCTTGTTATGGCTGTATATTTATAGGTAAATGGGAGTAAAGATAGATGATTTTAAAATAGAACTGTTCCTACCTACTGTGTGGTTATTCCATTAATACAATTAACAACCATAGCGCGTGCTGTGAATTCCTCATTGCTTATGTCGCTAGGGCCTAGAATGTCTACAACTCTATATGCAGTTACTAATTACATGTTGAATGAAACTCAAGTTAAACAAGAAATCACTTAATACTCAATTTACTATCAAGTAATAGGTACCTATTATATCTCTAATATCTACATTAGCTAAGGCCTGTTAGTAAGTATAGTAAACCTTGTGAAAATTGCGATCTGCGATCAATGAATGAACAAGGTAAATAATGTAGTAGGCAGGTAAAGGTACCTCTAAAAAAGGATATGAAGGTCGGGTAGGTAATCATGAATCAATACATATTGCCAATGAAATCGAGTTCGGTATGGCCTTTATAGAAAATCTAAATTCTTCGACGTCACAGGTCGTCTGAGAGTCTACATGGATGGCATTACATAATACTAAAATGCATTGCATTCTTATTTATGATTATTGGCTAGCTGTCCTTGACATTCATTACCTTCTAGACTATTATTTCCTGGTACCGTCACTATTTTCCGCTAGTGACTTGTGAGTCGACAATCGATTTTATCATTGTTCAACCTTCAACTTCAGGTTTCCTTCGAACTTTAAACTTTATTCTCGACTGGTGACCGCGGCAACGTGCACGCTGCTCGTAGCGCGAGCACGAGGCAAGCGAACGCGTAAACAAACCGTAGGGGAGGTCAGTGACCCGAGGATTTACGTGTCCTTGAACTTGCCGCAGCTCCACCGCACCCGCACGGTGCCGCGTTCTGCTGATGAGGAATCTTCTTTCATAATCACGGCCGTAGCTGTTGTTTACACGTGGATGATAGAAAGAGGTTACAATTTCAATTACGCTTGTATATCTCATCTATCGCATGTTTAATATGAATGCCATCATCATACTTCCGGTTAAGCTTAGGAAGCAGTGATCACGTTTATAAATCCCTGTTAGGAGGGTTTTATTTAGATTCCTACTTGACTTCTTAAACTGAACCTTACTAAAACATTACGGATCTGCTTACTTTTTTCTGCCTCCTGTGGATCGGACTTTCATTACAATAAAAAATTACAAGGATTAAACACTACAGCATTCGCACCTTGGCATCCGCCGTACTGTGCTCTGTTCTCACTGTTATCAGTCCAGAGGGAACAATACTCCTAGATCCAGGGCTATGATTATTACCGTGACTTGCCGCTGTTGCACTGTTTTATAGTCTTTTGTTACCGATTTATGTCATTTCGATAACAGACTGCACTTAATTAATTACTAGTCCTGCCCTTACGACATCATACGATCAATTTATTACTTAGACTGGACATCGATTCAAATAAGAGTATACAGATTTAATGATAGGTATTAGAAACTTGATAATTTTCTATATTATAATTTCAATTAGATATTATTCAACCAGTTTGTAACAAGCAGTACGTACGTACCTTCGTGCAATTAAACGAGAGATTTTTTATGATAATTGCGACTAGGATCATTATGCGGGTCCAACGTGCAAGGTTATTTTTCTGAAGGTTTTCTCTGCGTCTACAACTAACGTATTGTGGGTAAAACGTTACCTTACGGTTAATTCAATAAACAATTTGCAAAGATTTTAGACAATTCTCTTCTCGAAGTTTCTAAAGAAACGATTCAAAGCTTTATAGCGTTGTGGAACAGTTATGAAAAAATAACATGTATATCTTCTGTTCAATGCCTTATTTCCTACAATTTCTAATCGAGGAAGCGTTGTTTAGATTAAACATTCCTGTTTGTAATTGATAACGCGAAGCGGATACGAATGTTGTCCAATAGAAAAAGTAAAGAGTCAATATCCACTGCAAGTGCACTGTGTTCAGAGACCGCGCTCCTTGAACGGGGCGCTGATAACCTTTTAATGAGGTTATCTGCAGTAACTACTCGTATCGCTCCTACGACGCCTTGTTAGCCTCGCGATAACCTCCTGCATAGGTGCGAAGTTCATATGCCAATTTAAACTTATGTCCTGGTTGGCGCCCTACTGCAGATTGATTTACTCTATAATGTAGTATGTTGATCTTAGCTTGCCTCATTATAGTATATAGCCAAGTTGTTCATTCTCATCTTGCTAACTCAGTTTAAGACTTGCACCTAATTAGGTAGGCCAAGTTTTACGATACCGGGTCTTATCATAATATATCAAACTATTTCTCATCTCATTTTATAGTTGGTCTCTTGAATAGAAATACCCGGAAGAATCGTGCTCGGTAGACTGATTCATTTCCATCGAACAACTGGGTTATAAGGTCGTCTGGTAACGCTCTTGTGTTATACGGCTCATACGAGACCGGTCGATCCTAATTACATTTTAAAAGCGTAATCGATTAAAGATAAACTGCGTCGTGCGTAACATGGATTTTGTTCTAATGGCGCAGTTCTGTGTTCTGATCTGACGCTTGCGGGCTGTGGTCGCCTCGTTCGTTCAGCCAGAACGTGGAACTGGAAATGGATATGCACTTCCTCGAATCTAATACTATTGTGTATTTGCATATGTCGAGAGTCAGTATTTTGTGAGAAATTTAGTAGGAGTCGATATTTAAGTCATAATGTTGATAGTATTTAGAAAGTTAGAAGTTTGTTTTTAAAAGTAGTAGTACACTATATTTTCAAGTGCACCAAAATTTCTGTTATTTGGTGATTATTCCTGCTCAGTACATCTCTTATAAGACTAATAAGGCATAACAAGAATATAATTTTGTTCGCACATTTCCGGCTGACGAGGATCACCCTTGAGTGCGAATAACGAGATAACTAATTTGAACAAAGGTCAGGCAGTCGGCACATCTAATTGCGCCTTACATTACAGGCTACTAGGGACCTCGCTGCTCCCTGTAATCGCTTGTAATAGATTGTTTCATGCTAATTGTAAGTTGACTGCCTTGATAGCAATGTTTTCAAAAGGAAGAAAACCAAGGTTTTCTTTCTTTTTCAATTCTTGTCGTTCCAAACTCCATACGTCTCTAAATCTTAATTTAGCCAACCTTACTTTAGTTAAATTTGGACGTGACTCGCAAAGTAAACCCACTGGCTCAGACAAATGTAGCAATCAATGACATTAATGAAATTTGTTACTTAATACTTATGCGATTGAATCATAATTACAGTAACATATATCGTGCAGAGAATGACTCAGACATACGGAGTACTAGAGCACTAGACAGTAGTAGTAAAGTAAATCATGATTATGATTGAACCAGTCAGTTTGGAGAGATTGGGAACGATGCCAAATATTTTTTGCGAAAAATTAAACAGGTAGCAATGAATCATTAGAGAGTTGCCGAAGACGTCATTATTAAAAATGAACCACTATTACTACAGACTGGCTTTGTAAGTTTTTTAATAAAACCTTATAAAATAAATTTCAAATCAGATACGTATGATGCAAGGCAGAATCAGATCGTAATGCTTGTATCGTTTAGTGAGATATTAAGTAATATATACGACCCTAAATTTACCTGAAAAGCGTCTATCCGATTGAATCATTTGAAATCTTTTTTATTATCCGCACGTCTACCACTTTTCAGTTTTATTCCCTTTATTTTGTGCATTATTTGTAAATGCTAACGGTTTTTAATATACCGGTGCATTTGTTCAATATGAAGGTCAATGATTCCATTAATGTTGTTTTATTTGGCAGTTGCAAACTGTTCTCTCGGTCAGTGGTGGTACAGTCACCCCGGGAGCAAAGTCCATGTTTACATTCCTCTCTAAACGTTATCGCACTTTCTTTGTGCTGTTTTGATTTGCGATATCCATGTTTTGTCAATACGCGTTTGTTGTCTGCGTTGGAGATACAAAGTCCTTGTTTTCATACTGTGTGCACTCATAGTTTCGATCTTCAGATGTAATTTCGGTTTTACTTTATTACGTTGATTTATGTTATGTTGTCTTTCATTTGGAATCTGTTGTATTCGGCTTCGCAGACTCTAGTACTGTCCGTCAGATCAGGTAACTTTAATGTTGTTTATTAAATTAAGGAAAATTCAGTTTGATTTTTTTAAATAATTTGAATGTTTCGTGGTTATACTTGGAGAAGACCGCTTGTTGGGCTGTTGGAGTGACAAAGTCCATATTGTCCATTCAAGATCAGTTCCAGAGCACGTAGTCACCGGCGGGTCCGGCCCGCGGGACAATTGCCGTGGACTTTGAACCGCATTGTCCTTCTTGTTGTCATTTGTAAGGCCATTCCGCGTATGTAGTGCTACCAGTCCGATAGTGCGGTCACCTGACGCTAATTTTGTTTACTCCCCTTCGTTGCTTTCAATTTTATTGTTGTCATCGTGTTTTATTTTTCCGATTGTCTTTCAAAAGTTTTGTTTTAGCCACAGTGTTAGTTTTATTTAAATGTGACCATGTAATTATTTTCTTGCACTCTTCGCAAATTGCATTGTTGTTTGGAGTAGGTATTTGGCCGTTCCTCACATTTTTCAAGTTCGTAATAATACGTTACATTGGAATCATTCCAAGTAACTGTGAATTCGTCAGCGTAAATATTTGTTTCGAGATGCTTTGTAATTATGACCTGCCTCAACTTTAGCGGTCACTGATACACATGTATGCTACATTTATAGTAATCTCTTTACTTCTATCTCTTTTGCAAGTGTATCGGTAGGTAAATTAAGATGTAATAAGTATAGGCTTGTAATCATGTTCTTTAAAAAAATCGTCATGGCTATTTATGTCTACCGGTGACCCTTTCACGGTTGGACAATTGGTTAGTATTGTAATATTTGCAACGTATTGCTCCAATTGGCAGCAGTTATGAAGTTAGTTATGCAATTACATATTGTCGATTAACAAAACGATGTGTTGTTGCTTACATCATCGATTTTTGATAGATTAATTGATTTACATCGTATTTTTTATACCTCGTACGTTGTTGCTACGTCTACAATGTAGGCAATCATTACCGTCAGCTATATTCACTTTAATTAAAGTTAATAAACATCGCCGCACTAATTGAGACTGGGTGCGACGACGCGACGTTTTTAATTATATTAATATTTTCGATCTCTTCTTGCTATCACTGATATGTATTTTTAATCAGAAATTTTATAACATTTTACCAGTAGGTAAAATCAGAAGTACACTATAAACTAGTATATTGGCAGAAGCTGATGTTGTTGAGTTAGATCATTGCGACTATATCTATTACCACACGGTTAGTCCGTCGTATCGGTCGAGTCGTGACACTGGAACTGATGTTACGTTTCCGGTAGTAGCAGACCAGTATCAATTATCAAAATCTGTGGAGTCATTTTAATTATGACTATTTTGTTCCATTAGCGTCCATCAGCCAACAGTCTAAGTAGAGGGAGGATCCTGCATTTAAATGTATTTATTAGTTTGTGAATGATTATGAATTCATTCGCTTGCGCAAAAGAACAAACAAGAACACAACCTCTCACCCTGAACACCTATATCATCACCGTTCAATCGTTAAAAAGGGAAAACAACGGTATTATTGCTGAACAGAAGTCCCGTAAAATAAACAGCAGTGAACTTTGGCCGGTCGCACGGAGCAACCTCCGACATTGCTCTGCGATCGAATATCCTGTTGTGCGCGGCCGATTTCCTCACT
Organism: Nastra julia; assembly: GCA_018251315.1. Classification (NCBI taxonomy): domain Eukaryota; kingdom Metazoa; phylum Arthropoda; class Insecta; order Lepidoptera; family Hesperiidae; genus Nastra; species Nastra julia. The sequence continues at coordinate 2,114 of DWOX01000364.1, read as the reverse complement.
CGCCCATCGTGGAGTGGAAGTGACGCACTCGTCTCACGTACGACAACTACGGCAAGCCATGACGTATGGCATTTATTATTCCACTACGGTGGGTATATGATATCCTATAGACAGGTATGTCTATAGGAATTTTTATTTGCTCCCTCAGAACTTCTGAACTCATTAACATAATTTGACGAATTAGCTTCCGTTGGAGGATCCTCATTTGTCAGCTGTTATATGTAATATGACGTCACATAGAAAGGAATATGGCGTTATCTAGAAGACAGCGTTAAATTAAAGCTAATTAATTATATAGGATCATGCTCGTGATTATGCTTGCCTTTACTTTTACTTATTAAAATGTGCTTATTTAGTAGTCAGGCTTTATGTTGCTTGTGGCACCAATCCTGATACAAATTTTGCGAAATTCTCAATCTTAATATTCCTTCAAGAAACTTCTGTAGATATTCCTAAACACGAATAATTTAATGAAACATTAGCTCGTGTCCGATTAGGGCAAGCCGTTTTGTTGTCGCGATTATTTCTTGCGACGTTAAATGTTATTAACCTTTACCACGTGTAGTCATGCATTCGTCTCTTTTGACCGTCAATTCGTACAGTCACATACGAACACTATATTTTTAGATTGCAACATGGCAAACACATTAAACGCCTGGAAAGAAATATAAATGTCGAGCGACCATAAAAACAGATGTGAGAATGAATACGTTAATGCGTTAAAAGACTTTTAATGACAGTTTTATTTAATATTGTAAAAAAGTTGTTCCTTCCAAACATGACGAACTAATTTCGTATACGTACCTATGACAATACGTTATTCTATGATTCGTATGCCGATGACGAATCTGTATTGATAATTTTGTTTATCACGAAAGTGGTTCACAGGACGCCTTGATTTTTATTAGATAAGCGTATTTTTGATTGATTTCTTCTTTGATATCGTAAACTTATATTTCGTCATGTTCGAATGTTGAGGGTATCGTTCTCAATAAATCTAATTTTGTATTGCATCTGTCGTCTGTGTTCAGTAATATATGTATGTGTTTTGTTGCAGGTTGAAAAAGCAGAGAAATGTTTATAGACGAGAATGAGACGTAAGTACCTTCCACATGATATTAGCTATAATAATTATTGCAATGCGCGTATGCTCAGCTTTAAAAGGCTCCAAGATGGGTGGGAGTAGATGAACATTTAACATTAGAATGGTATTGATATTCATCTCGGCTTTGAGTTAGTCTCTCTATATTGTGCTTATATAGCTTAGCTTGTAACAAACAGGCTTTAATTTGAAGTAGGTCGCTTTGTTCGATATTGCCCCCGAGAAAATAGTTTAGGTTTACTTTTGTAATTAACTCGTAACAAGGCAGCCTAAGTTTATATACATAGGCATGTTCTAATTGAGTAGGTATTACGAAACTGTAATTACTTATAATGACGGTCGTAGGGTGCCTACAGCTCCAGTTGTCCAAATTGTTCCGATAAACGTCGGCTGTAAAAGATAAGTGCATAGGGGTCCACCATTAGAATTGGCAGAGATCCTAAATGTGTTAATTTCCTTATCCGCCCGCAGACTTTTACCAAATCGAAACGGGAATGAGGAACGAATAATTTTTGATCCTTATTGATACTAAAATGTTGTGTATCAACTGGAATTTGATAAAATTGGATAGGATCTTTAGGATACGTAGGACGTTTTAAGGTTGTTTCGAAGCAAAAGTAGTTACAGGGGCTGCATTCTGACCCATCTATTCAACTTCAATCTTGCCGAGAGAACAATCCGTGCATTAACTTGAGCTAAGGCACTAAGCACTTCACTTTCTACAGTAACAGCAAACTTGAAAGCTCTATTTGTATCAAACAACAAGACTGCGACCTGTAGCGAATTTAATGAATATTGAGATGGAATTCTAAGGAATTTAATTAGGAAAGCCTGGGAATGGAGCGGGAACGATACCTTTATAGGTAGAAGTAATAGGGTTGGTAACTGTTCACATTCCATAGACCGTGCAAATATCGTGGATTATAATAATAATAATATAGAAAAGTTTGGAATTTATTGACCTTAAATTTAATGAATGTATATTTTTGAATTTACCCTAATTTCGTAAAGG
>DWOX01000363.1:0-10703 GCA_018251315.1 Nastra julia | reverse complement strand
GTGTTGTCGTTTCTTAAACCTGATTCCATACATCTAGTAGAGAACTAATATTTATATTGCTAGACATACATATGCAAGAATTGTTTTTTTTAATGTATAAGATTCGGTACACATTATGCCAAAAACTCTTGTTTGGCTCACTCCTGGCACAATCGATAGTAGAACACTTTGATGTCGGTATAACTAGGTATAAGAGAAACATATTGTCCCCAGATTATCACGACACAAAGCCCGAACGCTTTCAAATCAACCATGAAATCAAGCGATTAAATTCGTAGCATCCAATATACGGTAAGTTGGGTGAATTTCAGTACCAATAAATCCAGCAACTAGTCACTATCAATGCGGTAAACCAATGTACGTTTGAACAGCTCAGAGAACAGAACCGATATATCGATATGCCGAACTCTATTACTTCTGAACTGCCGTATACCGTGGTATAAAGGACTTCGTGTCCCCCGGGAACAAGAACGGGATAAAATTTCTCAGCACCAGCTACGTTACAAACATGTTAAGTTAATCTAAATCGCACCAGCGAATTTCGCGCGTACATATTAAACTAAACCGTTTCTTGAGATAAAAATTAGGCTACGTTACTTGTTAATAAACTGGTAATCGTTTTATTTTGGTAAAAAATCGGTCTAGTTATTATTGAGTTTGTTGTTAACCAAAAAAGGAATTATCAAATTTAAAAATACCTTCATTGTACTTCAGCAGTTGCGATCACAATGATTGATTCGAAAGTGAATCGTAATGTTGTTGCAGTACAGAACAAATATTTCTTATTCGTAGGTAAAGTACGATTAGCCCTGAATAGGTATTTAAGACTGCCTTCATGTTTAGGAACTTTGCACACCTTTGAAAACAATGAACAACTGTAGCAGGTGCGCTAACACTGCTTTGTCATCAAAGAAAGATAATAATTCATTTTTAGTACGCAGTATAAACATTAATTAGAAGCGAGTATCTTGAAACTACGCTATTGTCACTGTAATCAAGAGTTATATGATTAATGATTATACAAAGTATGAATAAAACTGTACACATAAATATTCGAATTCGTTAACAGATTTATCAATTCTTATCCACCCTTGTTAGCAAATATGAAGATACTAACATAGGTTTTTAAAATGTTAAAATTAAATTCAAAAGAACACACTAAATTTCCTTAATAGACAAAGTAACTAGGTACATCATTGGCGTTTTTATGACATAAAAATTTGCATGACTCATAATAATTCTTAATGGTTAGGAAACGTGTTTAATTTGAAACGAAACGAAACTTTTCCACGGGGTCCTTTATTTAATACTCGTGAGAACAAGAATGTTTGAGTTGCCGTAAGTACCTACTGTTTGCAGTTAACGTAGACACTGAGTTCATAATTTTTAAAATAAATACATGCTGTTTTAAAACGAGTCATTTTACGGTGCGAATTGTGTAAAATAGATGGTTTTAGCTTCGCTTATCTAAACTGGAACAGCGTGGCGGGTGGCGGAGTGTGATCAGAGTCTATAGCCAAGTTGCCTTTCCTTCCACGTATACGATAAAACGCTACCTTCAAAATGTATGAGAATGACATTACACGCGGAAAAAAATGACGTCCTTTATGTTATTCCCATACATTTTGAAATAGCGTTTTATCGTGAGCGTGGAAGGAAAGGCTACTTGCCTTGAGGCTCTGGGCCTTCTCGAGCAAAAAGGGAATCACGTATCAGAGACCAAAAGGTAATTCAGAAGCTGCAATTCCATAAAAACTGCAATAGTAACAGGATGGAACAAAAATCGATATCACCGAGATACATCACACAGAATGTGTATTGGTATCACCCTCGTTTATTGCCGCCAAAATTCGTTCAAACTTAATCGTCCGGATTTTATTACATTTTCCAATAAGTTGATTCGGCGGTGTTTCCAATTTACCAGTCTCTTACTGAAATTGGGAGAAAACAGGTAAAGAAATGCAGTTATTTTAGCGTTTTACACGACAAAAACCCTGTACTGGATTTTTTAAGTTTCTTTAAATTGTTTATTAAAGTACTATTTTATTTTATATCCGACATCACGATAAAGAAGACTCTACACATTTGGAAGGGTTTTAATTTCTTTTTTTAACCCTTCAAAACCTTTCCCCTGGATATACTCGTACCCATGCAAACTGACCGAATCAAAATTTAATTTTATTTAAATACGAGATGATTCAGATGAAGCAAGATTTTGTCACACACGGCAACGCGACAAACTGTCATGGTTCGCTGCCAGCGCGTTGACAGTTAAACCCACAAACTATTGTCTTCTAACTACTTGGTATGAATTACAGTGATTCTTATTGCGACAGCTGTATGGGTCAATATTTCATGTTATGTCATACTATACTGGCGGTTCTCATGACGTATTATTTTGTCTAAAGGTTGATGACCTCTATATTCCAAAATATTTGAATTAAGTATTTCTTAAAAGATGTCTATAAACAGTTTTTTTTCTTCTCTTCGAAGAGCAAGCTCTTCAAAAAAACGGGATCTGACTTAAAAATTGCATTTCCAACTTATACGAAGTAAAAATAAAATGTGCGAAAACTATACGGTATCTTAGAATTTCTAATTTTCTATAACACTTCCACTGAGTCTCTTTAAAAGCCAGTTGACATACATTCTATTAATCTCTACATATAGTACTGTCAACCTACGTAAACAATTTGCAACTTAGGTTGAACTAATACCGATATTCTTTAAACCAAAAGCCAGTAGACACTGTGATTCATGTAACCAGTGTATCAAATATCCTTTTGTGGAAAAAAGCCGCCTCCCTTCTGAAGATTGAATTTCAAAACACGACCTTTGTCAGAAGTTCACTGCCGATTTTTTAACGCAGCTCACGTTTCTAATTCTATTCTTTTGAAATCAGGATATGAGTTACGTTTTTTAGGTTTCCGTCGTTGTATAAGTTTACTATAGAGTTAGTTACAGGTAGTCGCTCTACCAATTTTTAGTAGGATAAATACTAACTGTATTGACCAGTATAGATCCAACGTTAGGACGAGAGATTGTCCGAGATAAACATAACGATAACATAAAATGATAAACTTCATGATAACGATCTTCGCTATAGTAATCGGCGAGACGGTGACATAATATGTCAGATCGCGGCAAAAAAACTGACGTCACTTTTATGTTCCAAATATGACTAACAGTAACTAACTATTATACTCACTAACAGGACTTACCTATAGACAGCAGGAGATTGCAGGCTCGTTTACTATTCTCATATCATAAAAAAAACTTTTTTACACATTCAAACCCTTTTTTAACATATATAATAATTAATTCCTGCATTTTTATAGCAAAGTACCTATACAAACAATAGTACCAATTTCTCTACTAATTTTCCTAATCTGCTTTTTCATTAAACATCTAAATTGGTCTTTTCAACCATAAAGACAAATTTACCCGTAACGCCTCTACAAAAATAACACGTGTGTGCTTAATAAAGTAAATACTGGCGAAATTTATAGGACGTTTCGTTTTAAGGATATTTTACGTTTATGGCATTTTCGTTAATGAAGTAGTCATTATACGATACAACATTTAATTAATTTGGATATTAAACATGATTAAAATCAACGTGACAATGTTGACAGATGAACTCGAAATAAATATTCTAAACGATCGTTAAGATACAAGTACAGAAAAATATTGAGAAAGCATTTTTGAAAATCAAACATGTAAACGTATAAAATTGACGCCGAGCGATTTCTAATTAAATACAATGAATGCTTCCTTTGAAGTTTTCGCTAATTTATAATCGCCGAAAAGGCTATCAGCTTTCCTTTAATAAAAAGCTTTGCATTGGAGTGGACCCGGACCACCCCGAGAAATTCGTGAGAAGAAAACAACAGGTGTGCCTCATTTTATTGGCGGTAAATCTCTACCAACCTGTTCACCCGGTGTTAATTGGCAAACGCAGCCAATCCAGCCTTAATACAGAATATTATTTCTGAATGTAAGTCTTTGTGTCACTGACAAACATTCAAAGAGAGAAAATATGAAGTAAATAAGATAAAAAAAGTTAAGTAACTTTGACTATCAGATACTTATCGACTTTATATAACATACCAATATTGTACCAAAGTTATACAATCATAAGATTAATCAAAAGTAGTGTCAGTATCAACAGTACGATTAACCTTAAAAATACCTTAAAAGCTAAACATGGTATAAAACATTAAGGTCTAATATCAATATTGTACTTACCAATATTTGAGCGTTGCCATTTCTATCATCGACCCAGGCCACGACGAGATCAGCTCCTCTCATACTTTTCACTGAATTGAATCCCAATCCAACATAACCCATCGTCCTCGCTTCTAACCTAAATGTTATGCTGGAATCTGAGTTAACCCAGCGAAGTACTACGTCTCCATTATCATCTAATCTTTCTGAATGCGCCCACGTCAAACTTGACTCATAAGATTGCGAATTAAATACCTCTCGCCTATTTCGACTTCTATATTGTCCGACTATTCGACTAGTCTTCTCATTTTTACGCTCTGTCTGCAAAAGCCGCAACGCTTGCGAATTTTGTGTCGGATTTAATGGTAGCTCGTTTGGAAGAACCTGCCTTGATCTCGGTAACTTTGCATCGCAAATAAAGCAGGCGCTTAATATTAAAATCGTTGATAAATGCATTGCTGATTTTCAATTCTGCGGTCTCATTACTTTTGGCACATCTGAAACAAAAGAAAAAAGTTTAAGTTATATCAATCAAAATCAACAATTCTAATTTGATTCTTCTTTAACGAGCCACTTAGCAACAAAACTCGTCAGTGTGGGTAGCGACCTACAAAAAATCTAGAGCAAAAAGTGTATGAATATTCTAGTTGCCGGTTAATTTAGTCACAGAGGTAGTTATAATGAAGAGGTTAGCGAGTTCAAAGTCATGGAAAATGATTCTGGTAAAAAATTCGCCAAAGTTTAAAATAACAGTTTAGACTTGTTGTTGCTACCAACGATTGAGCTGAGAACAAAAACTTAACCAAAGCTGGTAAAATAATGGCAATTATGTTGGGCAGTCACCGTGACCGCAACCGCGACAGAATGTGGCAATTTCTTTATATGAAAATTGTTTTAAGTACCCAGATTTTAATAACGGTGAAGGTGCAAGATTATAGTGAGAGAAATGTCTGAGTTAATGCATTTGCGTAATGGCTTATTGTTTTTAAACTCGGAATCCTTTACAAGTTTCTGAGTTTTAATTCAACACTTCATTATTTCACAATGAGAAGATTTACCTTTCATAGGTTAGGTGACTTAAATAAATAAAATCTCTATCTACGTTGTGGAAATCATTGAATCTTATCTTAACCTGAATAGTCGGTTGATAGATTAGCTACAACTGGATAAATGGCAGTAAAAAGAAGACCCGGTAGTAGCCAGTGCATTGTTCAATGTTCGAGTCACAGGGGAGGGAATAAAAAATATATATCGCAGAGAATATCATTTCGGACGAAAAAATTCGGCCGTAGGAACCATCTGTTTCCCGAGGCGCGCTACTTCGGAGTGAAATTTACGAGCACATCCGAAAATAAATCATACAAGTGCTTACTTATACGGCACTGAATTAAAATTTAGAAGCATCCGTGGGAAAAGCGATTATTTTGAGCTACGCATATTTTCGGTAGCCCCGTGGGTAGTAAATTTGTAACTCGATTACTTAAATAGTAAAGCTTATTACTCGCGTTAATTCTAAAAGATTTTTAACAGCTGGCAAACAACTCATTGATTTCTAGACTTTCAGCTGAGACCTTAAAAGCTGGTAGTTAGATCTATCTGTCTCTCTTTCTCTTTCCTGCTATCTTGGCCACAAAATGTGTTGAGGAGTTTCTTTCCTCGTATCTTCTCTTCCGTAGTAACTTTACAAAACGAGGGTAGATTCAAAAAATTGACGTGCATAAGTGCATTTAGAGAAAATCATCAGGTATACCTCGTTGTATTATTAATGTTCATAACCGATGCTCTTTTGCCATCAGATGCTTCTACTTTATCTCCTATTTCCATAAAAAATATCAATGACAATAAAATTTCCCTAAGCGACGATGATTGAGGTAAAATTTCATCCGTAACTGAAGCAGAAACACCAATTCCAATACCTAGACAGAACGGAAAGGCCACAAAATGCAATTGCATCTCACTGAGGCAGATAACAGATGATTATCCACTTACTGGAAGGAAGTCGAAACCGCCCGGACTCGTTAATGCACGCCGCTTTAGACGGAACTAGGGAAACGAAAAAAAAAAGTGTCGATTGGAAAGGACTGTCACTAAATTTAGCATTTTTTTGTGGTGAGACAACGGCTAACGAGATTGGTAGTAGGAAATTGGATTAGGATTTTCATTTCAATTCAAATTTCTAAAGATTAATTCGTTTTTGGGGCAGGTATAATACTTTTCGAAGATAAGGGAGAGATTATTAGATGGTAAGTAAGAAGGTGTATGAATTTTATCCTGTTGATTTTTAGGCATCAAGTTTGGCTTTGCTGTCACAAATAACCATGGGCAATACTAGCCAGTATTATACTGTGACTCTTTATCATTAGGTTATTCATCTGTTCATTTTTCCATTAGCTACCTACGTATAATATAAAATACATTAAACTTTGGTTCGGTAAAATCTTTTTTAAATTTATTTTCACTTTGAGGCAGCTTTCTTGGTAGTACTCGCTCATACGTCTTTATTTACAACGAAGCTTTTTGAGCTTGTTTGCAAACCTCTCAACAGAATTTCCACTATAATGTACCTTCCTATTCTCTCGGTACATCCAACGTAATCTATTTGTATTTTATAGATAAATGCATCTCAGCTTATCGTCAGTGGCAACATCTTGTATCAATCTATGGTAAGTTTTGTACGTGACTGGGGAATAGTGTTGCATCAGGGGCAGAAAGGAAGAAAAGTCGCTAAATTCTTTGGGCCTCCTAAGAGGATAAGAGCTAAGACTAGCCGGCTTCACAAAAAATACCAGTTATAACATTGATAATCTTCGTCAGATAAATTGATAATACAAACATCAATTAGTGGTTAAAACATTTTCGAAGAATATTCTCTTTTAACCCAATTATCAGTTCATCGAGAAGAGCCTACTCATAAATTAGTCTAATTTGATAATTCGGTATAATCCTCTTATGAAATCCTATGAATCACGGCGATTAGAAATTCCGTAACTCGATTCACAGAGCTATCAGATAGAACCGCCCGCGCTTTAATGACGAATTGATGCAAATTGCATTTCAATTAGTTTCTATGTAGCTTTAAGTCATTTTATAGACATACCTAGCAATATGATATGAATGATTTCAGCATACTCACATTTGTAATTAATGACTTAATGAGGGTGATTAATCAAAAATCTAAATCAAACTCATGGATTTTAAGCTCAAGCTGATCGGTAAATATTGCTCGTTCGCTTTGAATTTTCCATATTAGGTGAGTTTCGATTTCAATTTATCACTTGAAAGATTGTGAGGAAACTAGCACACGTTTCTTTTCATTCATCGATGGCCTAGAGTACCGAAAAAAATTAAACTTATTAACATTGTTCAGCGACTTAGATGTTAGTGTAAAGTTATAAATTGTCAGAAATAAATTTAATTAATACTACGGTCGCAAAGTCCACCAAAGCTTATAACCAACTGTCCTAGTATGTCACGAACACAGTAGTTTTCCAAAAGAACCAAAACTATATCAATCAAGTAATAACAAAACACCATGACAAGCAAATTGTTAACATAAATCCAATATTTCACGAGCCGATTGCTTAAGAAAAATAAACGGCTTCAGGTCCAATAAGCGCTAACTGCGATCCGGCCAGGGAAGTCGACAGGCAATAAAAGATAACGAATTGCGAATAGCCGGGAAATCATAAATTATGGTGAAAAACCGAGAAACGCTAAAAGAAAATTAAAACGCCATTCACTAGCCGTGAGAATGATATTCAGTTTTTCTGAACGATTTCTAATCTCGTGCTGTTTTCGACTCCCATAATACGTCTCATAAAGTCTCGTTACGGATCTGCATCCGAGAGATAAGTAAGATGTTTTGCTTCGATAATTTCCTGATAGCATTGTTGTTACACATGTGACTTGCAAACCTATGTGAAAATCATTAACACTCGCCTTCAGAAAACATCATGAGGAAGTCTGTTCTATTTATTCGAGTTCGCATAATGTTCACAAAAGTATGTGAATTACTGAATTTCTGCGCAAGTTCACACCAGTGGAGTAACTTTACCATAGTTGGGCTACCATATTTTAGCATACTTTGGACTGTATGGGAATTTTAAAGAGATAAAGTTCAGAGAGTTTAGAGAGCACTATTGCTTATGCAATAAATCTTGTAATACGAAAAGCTGATATAAGAGCTAAGATAGTCTTCGTGTCGTAGTGCAAATTTGTGTCGGGATTTTCGATGGCTATGCGTCCAACACGACCCAAACTAACGATATGACCATGATTCGACGATCGAAGAGCTGATCGTTGGTTTCAAATACCCTCCAAGTAAATATTTTTTTACTGCCATCGATCACTTGTCCACTTACGCGAATATGGCCACACTTATTCTCAGTAGAACTTTTATTATCGTCTTCAGATTCGATTCCAGGTTTGATATTAAATCTACTTCAATACCCATAAATTATAAACCATCAAAAGGTTCTCAGAACATCGGCGTTATCTTTCGATACAAGTTTACTCTTGGAGTAGCATTTGTCCATTCCCAATCTTAGCTAACGTCTGTCCACGAGTGATTTATAGCTTAGTTGCCGACGATTCGGTCTATCCATCAATGCGGTCTACGCTTAATGGATTGCGTTCAATCGTGTCTCACCATTAACAGTAGTGTTTTCGCTTTCAGTGGTAATAGAGAATATTATTGACGTATCTATGATTAAAGTGCCCATAGCTTGTTGATCCTGAGTGATTGCATAGATAAATTCTATAAACATGTCCTCCATCGCAACGTTATAATCACTATTTGCGTCATTTCTCGTTTCACTGTCGTCTCAAGAAGCCTAAACCGACAAAGTAACAATACTTTCAGTGTACGCTCTCAATACGGAAGGCGTAGTTCAGAAATTCTTTACTCTTTTCTTCAAAAAGAAAGGAACCGTGCCCTGTGAATTGAAGCGTCCCTCCGAAAGCTTACAAGCTTTAAGCTTTTAACACAGGGATAACCAACAATAGGGACCCGCTTTAACCCTTCCCGTAATTAATCGACGTCAATCATTGTGGGTTTTGTCGCAGATTTCAAATTTATTTTGATTTATTGTGATATTATGGAATTTGCAGGTCATCTGATGGTCAGGCTAGTATATTTTATTAAGCGCTTGCGCTAGTCCAAGGGTTTTTGGAACGTATGTATGTATGTGTGTATATATGTATGTATGTCTATTTCTTTGGAAGACGATCTACAATCCAAACTTGACGGTTTCCACGGAGGCTAAGATAGTTAACAAATATAATATCAATATGAATTAGGTATGTGTAGTACAATGGTAACTGGAGTTTTTCTAATCCAGAATCGAACTCGAAACCATGCAGAGCCGTTTCCAAGTGAAATATAAGAGTTCTAAGTTGTGACTAAAACTGAAAAAATATGAATATCTCCATAGATTAATTATGACTAATTACTATAGACAGTCTAACCAGATTACAAAGTCTTTAATAATTATATCGTACACAGACAATAACAATATTGTGTTATCGCTAATATTGTATCTGTGGTTACCATCATGCAAATGTGTCGTCACAACGAACCGTAGCGCCTACATTCTGCGTAGGGTGTCCTTACATTCATTCGTTTTTCCAAAGACATTTGCATAATACAAAATAAAAATACATTTGATTTGTAACAAACCCCTTTTACAATGTTTATACACTTTTTGAACTTTTAATTACGTAATTAACTGATAACTATAAAATATTAATTTACGAAGTCTGTTTGTTGTGGGGTTCTGCAGCTTTCAAAATAATTTTCTAATCTAGATTTAATCTTCCCGTCTTTACCGTTTTATTTAATAACTTTCTATTATCATACTGTCATTTTTAATACGTCATTATGCCCTTACCATTAATTTAGATACAATTTAATTAGTCGCTTGATAATTAATTTCTTAACGATTTTGGTTAACCCTGACTTTAAAGTATTTGTCCACAGAGAGGGTAAGAACCAAAATTTTAAGTTTATCAACCTAATTGAATAGCACTATTATTAAATCTATTAACCGATAAGACTGCCCTCGGTTAACTGCAGTAGACAAACACCTTAACCCGAAGAAAGCTCGTAAAGCAATATTATACCCCAGGCGGTTTACTGCAGGGTCGTTAAATGCGACGTATAATATTCATCTCAACTCGTTACTGTCCCACCGCTACGTTAAGATGTCCCACAGGATTAGAGGAGTTAACGGGTATATAGTTATACACATAGTTAATTAAAAGACTAAGTAATATGCAAAGACAAATTAACGTTACTTATTGGTATACTTTTGGTACACGAAGAAAGACGAATTCGCAGAAAAATTTAGCTCTGGGTTCTTCAGCGAACTTCGGAGACTTTAAGCTTTGAAATTATCTCGGGGTATTTATATATATGATGGTGTAAACAGAGGTCAGAAAGACTTAGATCAAGGTGGCATTTAAGACATTGGTGGAAC
>DWOX01000362.1:0-10708 GCA_018251315.1 Nastra julia | reverse complement strand
AACGAGGGTAGATTAAAAAAAATGACGTGCATAAGTGTATCATTGATACCTACATGAATAAATGATTTTTGAATTTTTAATGCGTTCGCCATCTTAGTCAACATGGCCAGTTACCTATAGGTAGAATAGTTGTCAAGGTTAAAATTATTTAAAAAATACAGACAGAAAATACATCGAATTTGTGATAAGAATCGCTTTTGAATAGCAGTACAACGTGAGCCGGTGTAATAATTGCAGCAGATAAATCGCCAACTGCGAATTACGTCTACAAGTTCACTGAAACTAATAAAATAATCCGTAATATTAACTGTCAATTCCACGTTCACGTCTGACCTAAATTAACACTACACATAAGGATCGATGCGTTTATAAATATTCAATTACGGCTTGATTGCTGCTGTCCATCTTTCGTGATATTTGACGTATGAATGCCATGAGGTCAGCACATCAAAAATTAATAAAACTCCACACAAATTATGATACGTACACAAAGAGAGCGTTTCCTATTGTTATTGATGTCATACATTATTAAATTTTGTACACAACATACAAATGTTTATTTGGTTGCGTAACTGATGTTGGAAATTAACGAAACCTGACATTTTGTGTGTAATTTTCTTTCCTCAGTATATAAAGAAAGAATGAAAGAAATTCATACATTAATTAAGAATTAAATTTCGATGCACTTTTGAAATTGAATTTCAATGTATTGCGCTATAACCAGTTAGCTTTTAAATCCTATTTACAAACTTTTAGGCAATATATTTTTATTGAGGTCAAAATTCAACGACCTAAAAAGTTTTTTCCTCAAAAGCTGCGACAATTACTGATGATTTCTCGTATTGGAAATATGCCGGGTAAGGGTTCACTGTCTAAGAATAGTTTTAATCATAAAGTTCTGACGAAGAACGCAGACTACAGACAAACGATTGTAACAGGGAAAACTTTATTAAAACTAACCATCTTTAAACATTGGTTTAGTGGACCCAAGCTAGCCAGCCATTACTTTAAAAGGTTTTACTTTTTCTGATAAGAAACCTGCTTATTGAAGTTTCTCATAAAGTTCTCAAAGGTATGTGAAGTTTGATAATCCGCATGGTGGATTACGTGTTGTACCTCTTCCTCTCAATTTGTGGAAGAAGACTGGTGCCCATCAGTAGGATATGGTTCTAAAGTTGATGTCATGTAGTAATTCGATAGTTTAAAATTTAAAAAAACTGATACAGAATTATTATCCTTCTCACTATCACTCCCTGCAGCTTTTAAACGGCTCGACCAATTTTTATCAAATATGTCTAAGAACACTCTCCCTCGAAATCGCTTCATCATTTCGGGAGTCACAGACAGACAGACACGTCAAACTTATAACACCCTTTTTTTAGTCGGGGTTAATAAATGGTTTAATGAGCTGTTATAAATTCTTAATGTTGCTATAAAATGGTTTTATCACATAAAATTATTCTGGGTACTAAAAATAACTACAATCCCACTAAGTAGGTCTGGACCACATTGTAAGAAGTAGATTGATTGAATCAATAAACTGTTTTATGTCCCACAGAGCAGATATCGTATGACCTTCGTAATCTGCCTGACTTTTATTAGTTCAGTTCAGACTTTGGGGTAAATCTTCTTACAAATAAAACTAGATTATTATCTAATCTAATGTTACAGTTAGCCAAACGTTAGTATTATTTTTTTAAAGTAAAACTTAGATTTCGTGTGTTTGTCATTGTTTTTTTAAAAGCTGGACCGATTTTAGCAAAGATTTTGTGTTGTATTTTAGTGGTACTAAGTATGTTTTGTCATCGCGTGCAGATATCACTACTCAAAAAATGAGTCAAACTATTTGTTATTTAAAAAAGCAAAAGTTGTCTAGTATGTTGAGTATTTGCCTAGTAGGAGCTCTTACTATGACTTAGTTTAAATCACTTTTTGTAGACATAACACAGCGTCGTTAATAAAAAAATGCAATCAATTGACTGGCATTCTCTGGAGATGAAAAGCGTCCGGGTTTCCCTGGAAGCGTTTTAAAAACACCCCGGATGCCCTCTGGACGCGCTGTGGAGTAAAAACATCCCAGCCCTAGTAATGACCGACACAGTTCAGTCGTTTAATTGTTTGACCCAGTTCACGCGAAAATTTTTACAGTGTACACAAGGAAAAAAGTTTGTGACTTGTTTATTAGTTCATCTATATTTCGAGAAGCTAGTTAAAGTTGGACGACGGTTATTGTTACGGAAATCTACTAAATTATCTCCTTAATTATCCTGTCTAATTAGTTCCATAAAATTTTGGAAGAAAAACGTTGTTTGATGAAAGTATTTTTAAATCTCTAAGTAAATTCATGAAACCCCTGATTATGTCCTGTAAACTTTTGAAGGCCTTACTACACTATTCGATTCATTCTTACTGAAATATCAGTAAAAAATAGGGCTTCCAGTTATGATAATCCTTCTGAAGAGATTCTCACATTTCAATAGAAATCGGTCAAGCCATTAAGAATTTACAGCGTACCACATAAATGGGCATAAAATCAATGCTTACATATGTACATACGTCCGAAAACATAACACTCCTGCTAGCCCATCGGGTATTATGAAATAAACAAAACAAGCGACAAGCTGTTGAGAAGATAAAGCAGAGCTACGTACAAAGTAATGTAATTAAACGTGGCTCGCGTGCGACACTAGTGCCCCTTTCCCGGTAATTACGAATGTAGGGGCTTATAACGTTCGTCGCATGCTGAGAATAACTTCGAGGCTTAAAAGGAGTTTTATGTAATTACCCAAATACCTCTGCGTCTCGGTTCTCACTAATTCCTCTTTGTAATACATTTTTACATAGGTACTACTTGACTACACGGTATGGATATCTAAAATGATGTACCTAACTGTATTAACCCTTACTGAAGCGCCACAGATCCATGAAAAAAAAATAGATAAAGCGGTCGTATAGGTACAATTGCGACTAAATAAGTTTTATCCAAAAAATATGTCACTCGCTCTCCGGATACTACCAAGTGGAAGGCGTCATACGGTCGTGGGGCTTCATATTTACTTTCGTCACTTCTCACCTGGATCGCTCTGTCTATCCTTTTTTTATGGTTGTGTGCGAACTATTTACCATAGACCTCGATCGCTCCGTCTATCCTTTTTTATTGTTGTGTGCGAACTATTTACCATAGTTTAAGATTATTTGCGAATCAGTTAATGTTGTAATACTTCCATTTGGCTTTGATTACTGATTTTTTGTTTAAAGCAATTATATTTTTCTTTATTTTTTGTATGGGTTATTGAACACCAATCCAAACAATTATCAGTACACTAAGTAGACAGCAAAAGCCTTTTCAATCACTTTCAATTTAATGTGTGAACAGAAATATCTACTGTAATAAAATAAAAGGCAATGTAAGGACTCGCTCAACGGATTCCATTAATTTGAATGAATGTCTGATTGAGGCAGCTTTGAGCGTGTCCTTTTGTTCGGTTTTATGGTTATTTTATTGGACAATAATCTATCATCTGGTCTTGCAAGGAACGAGGGCCAAGTATAGATAATTAGGGGATGGATGACAGTAGAGCTGTTAAAACTGAGTTTCCTCTTATGAGTTTTGCGAAAGATTTTCAAAATTCCTTGGCATTACTAAATCGAGAATATACACAGTGGTCACAACAAATTAATAAAATTTGTTTTGGTACTCGTAACATTATAAGAGATTTTAAAATTCTAAACAAATCGAATGACAACTCATAAAGATACGCTCTAAAATCGTAAATATATACTCCAATTCACACTGTATCATGACAACCCTGACAATTGCGGACATAATGTAACCAAGCCACTCGTAAAATACTAATCGCATTGTGGACGATTATTGAGTTATTACGGCAACTGTTTGCCATTCAAAGGTTACTTGCCGGTGTAAGATTATGGCTTCAGTTACCGCAAGGTACGCGAGCTGTTTGAATTATGTGACGTACTTTAATAGGACCCTATGAAATTTATGGTAATAATTTATTCGGAGAGTTGCGGGTATACGGTGAAATTACTGATATGGGAACGTAGTTCTTATCTAGCATGGTAGTATAATATTATCTGAAGATATATTTATGCTTGTAATCAACTGACATTTCTTTGTCACAAATGTACACTCCCGGATATTAGAATAGAGTCATCCTGTATCTTCTCGGACATTTGTTAAGTCTAACATTATATTTCCATAAATTGAAAAAAATTAAATGAAAATGCAGGGTTAGAATTCTGTAAGTGCTCCCGAATATTTGCATGTCTGAGATTCAAAAATAATGTTAGCCTATGAAAATATGTGTCAGTGAATATTATTCAAAAGATTAACTTACACCAAATAAGGATTACGATCTTTAAAATAATAAAGTGCTGTGTTCTGTAATTCGAATAATGCCTCTGATAAAATAGCACTTTCTCGGATACATATTGCTACAATTTCTCCAAGTTCTTGACGCGATTCAACATAACCATAACGTATCTGCCTTTATTTGAGCTTAAAAATTAATAACTTCAAAAACTGACATCGCCAACAACAGTTTGATGACGTGTAAAAATAAACGTCCTACAACATTTTAGAAGTTGACTTCGTGTAAAACATTACGGCTTCGTATAAGAACATTACGCGTGTTAACGACATAGTTCCAGCTGAGTTTCAGCCGATTTCACTTACATCATGCTTAAGAACGTGCCTTTCTTTCTAATATTTTATCGGCTTAGGTGTCACGGTACTTACTAGTAACGACTTACAATAGATTACTAAGTTACTGCTAGTAATATCGCTTTTATCCGTTAGATTGACCGAAAAGTTTATTGTCATAGCATTAACACTGATTATGATATTCAATTACACCAATAGCAGTATTATTTATAATGTAAATAATGATAAGGCGCGATTTCACCGCGGTGCACATTCATTCGTTTGACAATGTGTAGCGTGACCGTGGGTTGCAGTGGAAACAATCATATAAATATTTTCTTGCAAAACGAAGCTTGACGCACGTGTGTGGCCTCTCCGTACACCGCGGTGGAATCCGCCTTTAAAATCAGTTCATTGATAAGCTGCGATACCACTGCAGGCACAGACGTACACACACGTAAACAGGGACACACAGACACATACATATATACACACACACACACACACACACTTTTCTTTGCGTCCAGGTGTAAAAACATATCTGAAATTCGAAATCTAAAAAGTTCATAGCTTGTAATACTCGTAATTTAAAATTAACTCACATAATAACTGAATACTGTTAAATTAATCTAGTTTAAACATAAACACAACCGTAAGTTAGGATCAACGGGTGTAAGTAATTAAAGTTATTGGCATGGAACAAAATAGTCCAAATCTATCGTGTCGAGTCTAGCAAATACATTGAAACAATATGTGGAGCTTTATTTATGAATAATTTAATTTATAATAACTGTTGAGCGCAATTGCAAAGGTTTAATTTATTTTGTATTTGTTACAAACATTGAAATAAAGGCAAAGTTTTCTTTAATATTTAGATTAAATTATAGATACAGAAAACTCCGAGCATTTTACATTGTTAGGAAAAAACTGAACTGCATTACGTGTCAACGTTATTACACAGTAATTTACATTTCATTCATCGATTTTACGGTGAGCATAACGAACTTAGTCACTTCCATTGATTGTAGTTTACTTATTAAGTATTACTTGCAATGGCTGTAATTACATGGTTTTGTTTACATTTACGAGGCATCTAAAAAGAATAATTTAATTTGTAAAACAATCCGGTAAATCTACTGAAAACATAAAAGAACATCAAAGGCACTCTACCTTGTTTTCAGTAAGGTAAATAGAATGTAACTCCGGTTAGAAATCTGCTCATTTGATGCTAAAGACCCTGATATTTGGAAAGTTTGTTACGATTTTACGTAAAAGCATCTGCTACAAAATAACTTAGTGAAATCAAGCGCATTTAACTTTGAACGTCTGGTAACATACCGTTTGGACGTAAAGTATTTTAAAGGCTGTTTGAAGAAATAGGTAAAAATTTAAATCCTGCAAAAGTGGTTCAATCTTCTCGTAGCAAATTGAATTGAAATCTTTATGAGTTACTGCAACCCGTTTCTACTCTGCACTGTATGTGTCTGCAGTGAACGCTAAAAGCATGTTTTCTGTATAAAAACTAACCAGATTAAGGATATGGATATTTGGTCTGGTTTTTGCAACGCGTTATTGTTACGACGGAATTATATTACAAATCAAACGATTCTTTAATGATAAAGCTGGATTAAATTACCTAAATAAAACGCATTAATGCATATAACGCACTTGAAGGTTTTTAGGTTTAAGTATCAAAATAAGTATGCTGTATGAGAATATAAAAATATTTTGTAGATATTTTCGCATCATCCGGGTGCACGGTAGGATAAAAGGATAAAGTTTCTACGAGAATTGCCGTAGCGAAAGGAAAGTTTTAATAACGTCAGATTTGTTTGCAACTTTTAAAAGCGACAACACGAGCAGACTTGAATTTGTCCAAAAATATTAGATACATTGTTAGTCTATTCTGCTACCGTCATGAGTACGGTGTATGTAGTTTTCTAATAATCGAACGAAGTCGTTTATTAGCAAATGTTGAGTAGAGAATTTGCTGTAGTCTACAGTCGAATGTTTATAATAATTAGTCACGGTCGAATATCAACCGCAAGGCGCATTCTGTAGCTTAAAAAAATACATCTATCACAAAAAAAAGTCTACCGGTTCGCGAGTCAAAAATAAATCTCCGTAACCATTATAACAGAGCTGGGTTAAATCTTTTCCATTCGTATTCATTTGTCACTCTCATAAATAAATAATTTCTTTATGTAGGTGGTCGGCCAAATAAATGTCAGACGTCATGACTGAATTGGAGTGGCTTTCCGAACTTTGTATAAAATTCACAGACGCTCTTTGACACAAAGAAAATCCTATCATTTGGGTAGTACATACAAGCCGCTTTTGTACACAACAATGGAGTAGACGTGACCGAGAGGGAAACAATTTGCATCACAAAACTGTCCCATTCGGGTCAAATGTGGGAAGGTAACTTTACCATTAGCTGACAGTTTCTTGGAGTTTCGACAACAAATCGAATCCGACATAAAATGATACTTTGCAAGTTTGGCAATTTTATAAGTCCTTCGTCCGTTTTATGAATGGGATTACTTTGATCGTTTCGGACGGAATCGTTTTGATGTTCAATAGGTATTTGCAATTTGTCGTAATAATATAACTGTAACAGTATAAAGCAAGCAATATGGTACTACTCACGTTTCGTACTGTGTTTGCAATTTGACAATTTAAACCAAAATTTATGATTCCACGATCCATCGTCACGTAAACTTGAAACATTATAAAACTGAAACTCGTACATGCCTGCACTATTCTTTAACATTTTCTGAAAGTGGAACCCTATAAATGATGAATAGATTTTATCAAACCAAGCAGCAACATAGTTGCTAATACTTATTAATTACGTAAATATGAACAGAAACTACATTTGTAAACCTCCTACGTATTTTACGAGGATATTGTGAAGGTGTGATAATGGGCAGTTTATGTCCCTAACAAAATCTTACTTAAGTAACAGTCATAAATCACGAGGCTGTCGCGTTAATATGTTTGCCTACGGGAAGTACATAGCGCGTCGTATATCATAGATGGGTTATTACATCGATGCTTTGCGGCTCAAAGGGCGTAAGCGCCATTTTTTTCAAAAATCCACATTTTATACAATTGAGCTCAGTTTTTTTTTCTCTATCGATCCGTCTATGTCTCCTCAAAAGTTGTTTTTTGGTGTTTACGCCCTTTGAACCGCAAAGCATCGATATTGTCTATAATATCAAGAGTAATCTCTGGTAAAATATTCGAAATATCTCATTACGTCAAATAATAGACTAAACTCGTACGATATCTCTCGCTCACAGACGTCAATGTCAACGACAAATGCCTCAGTGCAGGGCCTTCTATCTAACGTGTGTATCAAACGTGTGGTAGAGAGTGTTTTCTATTATTTTTCCCATATAAATTAACTTTAGCTTCATGCAATTATTTTCCCAGTAAACTTAAACTATGGCAAATCTCAAACTCTATGCCTCAATCTCTATAAGAATATATGCCTGAATAATTCTTAAAAAAAGGCTTAAATTGTGCCAGTGACGTATTTGGGCGAAGATAGGTAATACTAAACAATTACATGCTCTTTTTGTGGGACGACTTTTCAATGCCTTCAAGTTTTCTTATCTCTAACATTTGGTGTAAAGACACACGAAATCATTGAATCACATAATGTCATATTCAAACATTACAATACAATGTCTTGTAAACAACATGTACCGCTAAATAAGACCCAATTGTTCTAAGATAGCAAGCGTCTCCATTCATAACTCTTAATGAAAGTTGCCACATGTATCCGTTACACTTCGCAAGTCTGGAGCTTTTGACAGGAACAAGAATACAGTGTTAAAATGGGATACCTACTTGAAACTTATATGTCACTTGTTCCCTTTTAGTGTCCCTTAGATAGGAGTTACTAACTTTTCACATTCTTTGTCTAAAGTCAAGTCTAAACTTTGACGTGTTCGTCTCAGTTTTGGTTTTTGAATAACTTGCTAAAAGTTTGTTTTTTGAAATTGGCAGTTGGTTGATATACGTTCAAAAGATAACCAAAATTTTTACTTTGATGATGTTTTATCACAGTGGTAAGTGTTAAGAATTTGATTCATACTTGTCTGAAAGTTAAACTACTGATAGTGGCCAAAGGGATCTTTTGCTAGAACAATATTAAAGCCACGTGGTGAATGAATGTTTTAAATACACAAGTCTGAAAGATAAGACTATAAAAGCTTTTAAAAAGATTAAAGCTCAAAAAGTGAAGCTAAAAGCACAAAAAAAATGATTCAAGACTCAGTGATACGATTTGTGCTACTTTTAGAAAATACGCTCGTTATGCCAGTTCAAATGTCAGTCAGTTTCCAAGAATCGCCCATTACTATGGATTTCTAAGCGATAAAAGTTACGCAGCGAGTTTGGAATTGACTTTTCATTTCCTGACCTTAGTTAGGTATTCGCGAACGGTTCTGGGATGGGCCATGAAAGATGCCCTAGATACTTGAACTGTACTGGTTTGGTATTTTTTTGCTTCCGCCCTTGAATGTGTTCCTGCTATTGAATAGTTATTATTATAGTTAGAATTTAAGCTATATTGTGTGGCATAAAATCTTCCATATACACAAACAACTAGTTGTTTAGCAGGTAATCAGTTAGCCAATAATAACAATACAGTTTTAGTACAGTCTGAATCAGTAGACTTTTAAAAGCATGAAACTTTGTTCAGAAGTTCTTTTATGGAAGTATTTTTAAAATACTTTTGAAAACTTGATCTACTAAAGGAATAAAATAGAAGTGATGGAGCTATGGCGGATTGTTAAAGAGGTATAATAGATATCAAGGATTAAAATTGGAAACCTAAGAATTATTTTACCCAAAGTGAAGTAACATCGTTCTTGTTACGTAATAAACGGGTAAGATAATGTAATTAGAACAATTTGACTGAAAAACGTTGGAAGTTTCTGGACTTCGATTGCCTCCAATTACGCTTCTAAAGTTTCAGTCCCCTGAGACCAAAGAATAGTTATAATTTACCTCCAAAGTTTCTGTTGCTTGCAGGTTATTTGTAATGAAGATAGTTCAATGTGGTACAAATTCATTATTAAAGTTACTCCATTTTCGTATTAACTTTATGAGAAGTTAAAATTAGTTTTTAAACACAATAGGATGGGTTATATATTTTGTTTACGTACTTTATTTCTCGTTATTTGGTTAATCTCATTGTTTTACACATAACTTAGGAGTACCTTAAAAAAATCATTTATCAGTAAAGTATTAGTTTAGTTTTTTAATAGTTCAGTGACAAACCCACACATGTATGTATAACCATGAGTTAACTGACAATCCAAAAGTTTTTCTTTGCAAAAGGTATCTTTCGTTTTTTTTCTTACTCTCTGCCATCTATGTATACCAGGGGTTACCAATCTTTTTCAGCTTGTGGCGCACTTTGAAGATTAATATTTTATCAAGGCGTCCTACCCAAGTTAGCTATTTAATTTGTAAAAGAAACAGTCCATAGATATAGGTACCTAATTGTTACAAATCTTAAATCTCGTGTCATTTTGGTCGAAAAGGAGTTTTAAAACGCTGTGTTCTTTACCTAAAAAAGATACTCGATTATTATTATGTGGATCAAGTTCGACTCACGGCGCCCCTCTTTACTTTCTACGGCGCATCAGGGCGTCGCGGCGCAAAGTTGGGAACCCCTGATATATACTATACATCTCCTGTGATAATTCCGTGTGACGCAATGTCTCGACAGTGTCGAATTTATCGATGTCAATAGCGACTGATATTAAAATAACAATCAATATCATTACGAAGAACTCTCTATGTAACTATATTTCGCTGTTCCGAGCGAACAACTCAACGATACCATTATCGAATCTGTCTATACTCCTCCATAATATAACGTGAAATGATTACATTCTCTCCGATATGACAAATCATATCTATCACTCATATCTATCAGTTTATATTACCTACTTATCTATCAGTTTATATTACCTACTTAACAGGTCCTCATAAAAGTTCTCCTTCAAATTCAAATTCAAAATC
>DWOX01000361.1:0-10725 GCA_018251315.1 Nastra julia | reverse complement strand
CTCACAATGTGAGGGGTACGGGCCATAGTCCACCACGCTGGCCAAGTGCGGATTGGTAGACTTCACACACCTTTGAGAACTTTATAGAAAACTCTCAGGTGCGCAGGTTTCCTCACGATGTTTTCCTTCAACGTAGCCAGTGATATTTGATTCCCAATACGTACATAACTATTAGAATATCAGGGGCGCTTGCCAAAATAAGTCTATATGTCTGTCAAATTTTCCCGCCTAAAGTATTTCACAGATTTAGAAAAAAAATCGTGATCGAATAGTAATAATTAGTATTAGGTAATAACACTAATTATTTAGGTGTATTATGCCATTCGGCTGTTACTTTACATCCAGAAATTCTTCCGTAGTTTGCAAACTTCAAAAGTTCTGCTTAACTGTTTCCATCCTTCCATTCGCAATCCTTTGAACAAACAAAACAATTTTCTTATTACTCCGAACAATCGTCACGGGTCTTAAAGCTTTCAACTTGATTGAATTTTGTCACAGATTGATTTAAAGCTTTTTTGTACACATTTTGTATATCGGTCGATGAAGAAATTATGCCTAATTGTAAATTAATAAACCATATAAGTACATCATTTTCAAAACGAACCTCTTCCTATTTATTGTGATCAGATTAGGTAAGTTATTTCTACAATAGTGTGATCATTTAATAAAACTCCACACACCGTTTAACTAAATTATTTTGAAACATGTTCTCGAAAAAATGTAAAATTTATATTTTCATATTTTTTTGGAAATTTTGAATTTCTATTCTCATACTGCCCTAATTTATCCAAATGAAATATAATTTTGTTTATTGCCTGGCTCTTACCAATCTCCAATGACGACTTCGGTAAATATCTCCGCCATTTTGTTTCGGCCGAGTTTGCAAATAAATCGACTTTGCGCTGCGTGTCGGCAATTTAATAAATCGTTTTCAATATGGGGTTCGCCGAGGATGTAAAAGAATTGTGTTTTACCGCGTTTGTTTCAGACATAAATACTTATATTCGGTTCTTACTCATATAGTATTAGGTAAGAGAAATAGATGTTTAAAATGGAGCTAGAACAAAGCTTATGAGTAAATCTTTTATAACTTACATTGTCTAATAACTAGATTTTAATAAAACCGATGATTAATACCTTGTTAGTTTCTGTCGAATCTTTAAGAATTTCCATAGGATCAGATACTGATAATTTATCAAAGATTTTTTATTGCAATTTAGATTGTCAACGTTTTGCGTTTTGTTTAAGTTGTTATTGCTTGGTTCGTGATATGGGTGTGTGTTTTTTTGTGTTTTATCCACGGCAGCCACTACTATGAATGAAACTAAAACAAAAAATATTTTATTTGGTTTACAGACTCATGTGTTAGTGTTAGTTAAATGTATCCACCAGTATCCATGTCGTAACGTACCATTGAGTTACCTCAATTACCTTGATATTGTCAATATTATTTTCAATCCGGTGCAGTCGCCCAGCAAAGGAACGTCCATTAATGCTTAAATTATTCACCGTGCTCTACCTTACAATTTTGTTAACCTCATTTTCTTCTAACTAAAGCACCATCAAGGGAGGATTTTTCAAAATTTAACTCATGAATAGGCAAGGCGTACGATGGCGCTGTAAATTCCTTATTTACGATCTGTGACACTCGCGGGAATATATTTTATATTTACAATATTCATACAAGCTCATACGAACTGACGTGCCTAATTTTATAATATTTCGCGCCGTGCTGTATTATCTTTATTCCAATTTAGTTTATTAGCCCCCGTAGCATCGGAGCGAGTGAGTAAGACGTTCTCTTGACTATGCCAGACATTTTCCTGTAACAATTTGGTTTTAGGAGTCAAATCTTTTCATCTATATATATAAAAGCAAAAGGTCACTCACTCATTACGAAATCTCAGAAACTACAAGTGCTAGGAATTTGAAATTTTGCAAGTGGGTTCTTCTTAGGTCATAGGTGCTCACTAAGACGGGATTTTACGAAATTCGAAATCTAATGGGTTGTTTTACGGGTTGAGAATTTGTATGAAACTTCTTTACGATGAGTGATTGGAGATTAGAATTTTGCACATGGATTCTTTCTAGGATGTAGATGTTACGCAAATCGAGTCCTAAGGGGTTGATTTTGGGGTTGATTATATATATAATCCTTCCACGCGGGCGGAGCCGCGGGCGATCGCTAGTTAGTTCATATAGCACTTTTGCACTTCCTCTATGAATAAGAAATTCTTATCTTCTGTAACTTTGTAGGATTCAAACTCACATTCCTAATAGCTAAGAGCCGCGGTATATCTGTTTCGTGAATAAAAACAATTTACTTACATTTTTCTGGTTCTATGAACAACTACTCAAGCTTTCATGTATAAAAACTCACAAATCACGTTAAATATACATCATATCAGCAACCAAAAAAGTCGACTATTCAATTTAAATAAACACATGTCAAAGGACCGATATTAAAAGTCCTATCTCAAACCGAAGTTGCGGTGACATCAGCAGCTGTCCCATAACCCTTGTAACGTCACCCTTACCTTTACCTTTCTGCAAACCTTTAGAAATGTTATGCTTTGTTTTGTTGGGAAATGTCTTGTCACCTTTGTTATTAAACCGTTCAGGTATTTTACCTGCCCGTATTCAAGACTGACCGTCGGCTTGATGTACAGTTACTTAAAAGTACTGCTCACGGTTCACACACAATTCAAAGTAAAAACTCTGCTCAAATGAAGTTAGCGATGCATGAAGAAAACTACATGCAATTTTAAGAACTGTCATGCGAAATAGTGGCTTCAGAACAATATTTTTGTAACAAAACTGCTAACTATAAGTTAGTAATTTAAATATTCAGTAAGGAGAGTGCTGTTATTTTCGTAGTTCTAAAGTTATAAATTCACGCTCGACTTTGAAAAATTTATATTTAATACTCATTGATATTTCAACAAAGAGTACTGTAATCTTAAGAGAACGTTTTTTCGAGACGACGTTGCAATCTATGACACGTCTGTTTATGACAAGTTTTAATTGTTAATCGATTAAAATAAACACTAGTATTGATTATTGCCAGACTTTTTTATGTTATAAAAATAGCAAACTTGCTTACTGTGCCTCCCTTCTCTGCCGAATATGAACATCGTGATTCGTGATCCTTGAGTAAGTCCATAGGGGAGACCGCTGGTTAGTAGGTCATGTTAATGACAGTTGTTCATGATAATATCTACACCTGAGAAACATAAGGGCCTATGTGGTATTTCGTTTGGTACTTCTGTAAACCGGTGATTTGTGACTTAAGCCTTTATGCTTCTCACGTCGAGATATGTCGATTAGTATAGTAACATTTTTATGACGTCAATATTAATGTTATGAATAGGTAAAATATTTTCAATTTGAAGGCAATCTTTGAAAGTTATTGTATTACTAAAAATAATTTTCTTGGAATGTTAAACAGTTTTTTGTGAGTATAAATTTCTTTGTGGTTTTGTGAAATAATCTCCCGGAAGGGTATTGAGGGTTAAATATAGAAACATTTCATGGCGAGATACCATTAGATAATTGTTATTTGCGAAAGAAGTTTGTGTAATGCAATATAATTGGGATGATGGATCATAATCTTTTCTCTGCGGTTTAGTGATGTGCAACCCTATTGACTTAATAAAGCCAACGACAGTTTTATCTATTGTGCGGTATAGTCATAAAATTATGGCAGCCCCTCCAAATGTCTGCCTTAGATATAAAATTATAATAAAGCCGGGAGGCTCATGTCACTATAATAAAACTCCGCCAAACACAACTGGTTGAAACGTGCTCATAATGTAAATCCTCCCAAACCTTTTTCCATAGTATCAAGACAAAATGGTGATATGCTTATTAAGAAATTGTGATATTGCAATAGCCAGTCTGCATGATACATCATCGTAAAAGAGAAGAAATATGATTCTCCAGACTTTCTTATTGGATCAAAGTTCAAACCCGTACTGAGAAAGTTTAAACCCACTTTTCTTTCCCAGAGGAAAATCTTTGATATGACTTGAATAGGTATAATAAAATTGACGTATTTATTTTACCCTTCTGTTGCTTCAGATATGGGAACTTTCTTTTAAAACTATTACCAGTACGGTTTTAAGAAACTCAAATAAAGCCTGAATAGAAATAGTCGAAAAAGGGTTTTGGCCGAGGGCAGTAGGTACTCTACTCGAATTCATGCATGTCACGATCGCTTCCTTCCCGAATAAACGGAGATTGGCTTGCATTTGCTTAAGTAACCGTTCGTTCTCTTATATCTGTTTTCGGCTGTCTTATCTACAGCGAACTGGGTTAATATTGGTTTTATTTGTTAGGATATTTTTATGCGTCCATGTGGGTCGGTAAAAGCAATGTCTTTTTAATAGGTTCCGACTGTGTTTGTCTTATTTGTTTTGTTTTAAATTTTCTGCTATCAAATGTTGTTGCCGTCTTAATGTATTTGCAGAAAATCTTTTTATATTTGTTAATATTTAGGTTTGTTAATCATATATTTTTAATTCGAAAATTTTATGAATAGTAAACATGACATAAGATCTCTGCCGAACAGCTGTCACAGATACTAACTATATTATCTGTCTGAGTGCTGTAGCATGAAACAACGAAATAAAATACGTAATTTAACAGAGCACCAGTGTGCCTCTGCATGGCGCCCGAAGAATTAAGCCGTCACGGCGATTTTACGACTGTCACGTCACAATAGTGAATAAACGTGCGTGACATACCTTTGCTGAATATATATAAATAAATTTCGAAACTATGAGCCCTTTGATAAAATGAATTACGCGCAAGTTTTGACTACACATACGAATCTCGTTAGAAAAGTTCATTGAAATTTAGCGGTTCATACACTTGCTGACTGGTTAGTAGAATCGCATCGAACGCAGCTTTTAAATCTATATCTCTAAGGTCAGTAGTCAGATTGCGTCTCCATCGCCGGTGACACATGCCGTTATTTTCGTGACTGCGTTTCGAATGCGATCGCATAATATTTTATTTTCAGTGCGTATTCCATGTTTATTTGTAGATGACGCGAGCGAACAGCTCGAGTAACTTTGCCGCGGATATTTCGAACTATCTGTGACATGATTCTATTTGTTCTATCTGTGCAAATGACGTTCCGTTTCACTGGACATTTCCTTGAAAATTATGTTTAGACGTTTGCCAGTTACTTTGTTTTGTTGTTAATTATTTAGCCTTATGACTACATAATAATTGTGTATTCGCATTAGTTGTAAAGTTTGATCGCTAGTTTATGTCCGTACCGTTATTATGACTCGATATTGGGTTTACTTGTTTTTTGTATGATTAGTAGAATGATGATATTTGTTTTGGGTAGAAATAAAATGTATTTAACAGTTGGGTAAAATCTATGTTACATCTTTACTTCAGGCAAATGTTTGATCATTCTTTTGATTATTATTTTAAATATATCATTGAAACTAATTTTAAGGGACAAATAACAATATCGATTTTGATCCTCTTATCTTCTTCTCCGTAGTAAAGCACCTTTACGAAACGAGGGTAGATTCAAAAAAATGACGTGTGTAAGTGTATTATTGATACCTACATGAATAAATGATTTTTGTATGTATATTGTTTTAGCTATGTTTGGTGAAAATCGAGCTGTTTAAAAGTTGTAGGGGGTGAAAGTGGGAAGGATAATCATTTTTTTATCGGGGGTTATTTATATTTTCAATTTTAGTTGTTCAAACTTGAAAAAATAGTATTATATTGGCGTGATTGGGGCCTTATTTTAAGCAATTTTAGGCACCTCTTTGTATTAAATAAATGAATACTGTTGTTTGTAACTGAAATCCCACTAATTGAATTTCACCTGTATTTTGAACGTATCGTACGTAAAGTTTAATTAAGAACCAAGTATTAATTACCTACATTCATTGTATATCTTCTCAGTAAAGGTTTTTCTAAATTAATTACATTACTGTAGATTACAAGCCAGTGTTTCTCAAACTGTGCGGTGTGTTCTTTGTAGGATCTATGAAGAGACAGTTAAGAGCCTATAAGATATTGAGCATTGTTTGTACGAAATATAACCCGATTGAGAAATTTTCGTGTTCACACTGAGCGCATTTATTTTTACTATTACTATTGTCTGATGCAATTTGCTTATGTATATTATTTCGAGGTGTGCTATAATTTTTCTTCGTGGGCAAAAAAAAAAGAAAGTTTGAGAACCTCTGCCATAAACGATTTCAGCTCTATATCAAGTAAAATAATGAGTTATTATCGTAAACAACATTTTACAGATATACAAAATTCATGCTTTTGCGGTTTTCTCAGAATTTATATTCCATATAATAATCTCTTTTATGTAGAGGCATATAATATAAATACTTGTGTAATAATAGTTTACTATAACATAAAATAAAATAAAAACCCCGATACAAAATTATTATCCTTCCCACTTTCACCCCCTACAACTTTTAAACGGCGCGACCGATTTTCATCAAACATATCTAAGAACACTTGCATGTAAGTCACCTTTAATACAAAAAAAACTAAATTGAAATCGCTTCATCCGTTCGGGAGCTACGATGCCACAGACAGACACATCCACAGACAGACACGTCAAACTCATAACACCCCTCTTTTTGCGTTGGCGTTTAAAAAAAATCCTATAACTTTTGGCATCTCTACTTATTGTTATATCTACTCTACCACTTTGCCGGTCAAATAGTGAAATGTTATTTAACCAGCAATATTTTACTCGGGTGGTCCACAGGGCACGCCAGAGGTTCTCAATCTTTAACAGTAACTAAGTACATACATAATAAAGATATATAGTTAATTGTGTTCGATTTAAACAATGATTTCGTACTTATTGAGTATCCTAAAGGATTTTGGACTGTTTTTTGAGAGGTATAAATATTTTAATAGTCTATAAGCAACAAAGTAAGGGGGGGATTAAATATGCTTGTTTTAAAGCAAAAACAGTTGAAAAAAATCTTTACTTTTCTTTACAGGGATTGGGTTAATAAATTACTAAAATAATACTTACTGAATTAATACAATAATGTGTTAAACTATAGTAGGAAATAGTAGTAGATTATAACTTCTTGAATTCAAACGTCAGAGTTGGCTTGAGTACCAGAGTACACTATACAAGAGGCGACCATCTTAGTCCTCAGGTAGCAACGCGGCTTTTAAGATGTCCATGGGCGACAGGGGTTGGTGGCACTGTCAGCTCATTTGCTATCTTAATGCAATAAAATAAAATAAAAATCTGGGCACTGCTAATTTTGAATCAGACTGCAGACTCGTCAGATGTTGCCTATGACCCAAAGAAATCAGGATTCTTGTGGAGGCTTACTAAGTTAAATAAAAAAATTATAATATCAAGCCCCATAAAAATGTGGGCCTTCCTAATTTTATATCAGACTGCAGACTCGTCAGATGTTGCCTATGACCCAAAGAAATCAGGATTTTTGTGGAGGCTTCCTAAGTTAAATAAAAAAATTATTATATCAAGCCCCATAAAAATGTGGGCCTTCCTAAATTTGAATCAGACTGCAGACTCACTTGTCAGACGTTGCCTATGACTCAAGGAAATCAGGATTTTTGTACAGGCTGACTTAGTTAAAATAAAAAATTATAAAGCCCAAATTCAACAATTTTATTGGCTGACTAAATTAATTGTCAGGATCACTTGACATTATCTAGCTGTCAATAAAAAAAAAACACCATGGAGGTTTCAGTCAATTATGGCTAGTGGGACTACTAATATAATAAAATATTTTTAAAAATGAGTACTGTAAGTTCCACGACTTAAATGGGTCCATGAGTACTTGAAAATCCTTCTGGACCCATTAGTGGAACCTAGTAGTGGAACCTACAGTCCGTAACGTACTTTCCTTCTTTTTCATCTTTAGCAACACTGCAACGGTATTAGTTTTACTGACTGATCTCAACAGCTACCAAGACATCTAATGGGTCACATATCCTCTTAAGTCGATAAGAAATTATATATTTGTACCAGGTTTTCAATAACTCTCTTAAGTAAGCAAAAAGATTAATTTAGGAAGGTTTAAATAAGTCATTATAATATGAGATGTTAGTGTCACTTTAATGTGGTTTTAAATATTAATTTGATTGTCCTTTTTTAAATCTTTACAACTACAGTTTTCATGCCCCATGCAACTAAGATGCTCGTATGCAGGTGGAAATTTACACGAACAAGCATCAGTTCCACTCATACTTCCGGTTAATAAAACTTCTGATTTTTTTTCAAGATTGATTTTTGTCGAAGAACATTCGCATTCTACCAATTCGTCTGATATAGACGTTTTGTGGCACATTTTGTTAGGAGAGCGTTCGCTTTTATAAATCTTACGGGACTTTAAAGATGGCACATTACAAGAGTGACTTTCGCTTCTTGAGTTTTTATGTGGTTTGATAACATTCGGTATTTTCATAGCGGATGTTCTGATTGTATTAATTTCTTTGTCAGATGTACACGTCTTCGGCGCTCCTGGTAAACAGCACCCACTATATTTATTAGCTTGCTTTTTACGAGTATCCGATATATTTTGTGTGAGCTCATCTAAGTGTCTGCTATTCGTTGTTAACTCATTAGGTATTTCCGCCAATTCCTGTGTATCGTTGGGTTTCGAATTCAAATCCTCGTCTGCAAAAGTGCTACAACAAAAATCATTCTTAGTATCTTTTTCTGCAGGATTACATGTATCTGTGCCAATTACTTTATTTCCATCGGAAGATGTTTCTGATTCCTCAGGGTACTCCGTGGTAGTATCTGACAATTTTTTATATCTATTTGATCTATTACTAAATTCATTTCGTGTATTTTGACTTGTTGCTTGACAAGATGAATTTACGTGAATATTCGGTTTTTTTGATACAATATTTTCCTCTGAACTACTGTCGGATCCTGTTGTATGTTCCTTTTCTCTGTGGGCGTTTTTAACACAGGTATCTTGGTAATTATTTCTTCTATTCGATGATTTCTCTTTGCCAACAGGAGCTCTGCAAGCTGAACAAATGTCGGAATTTGAAGAAGTTTCCTGGTCGTCACTATTTTTGTGTCGTTCTCGGACAATTTTGCGCGAGTCTAATTTTTCGTCATCTTCAACACTATGGGGACAACGCTTTGAGTGAATTTTAAGACTTTCTGTTGAATTCCGACAGTTAGCTGTAGCACAGATGTTTTCATCAGTGCAATGGCACATGGATTTATAATATGAAGGCGGCAGTGTCCACGGAGGTAAATACATCTCCGGTGCTATCGGCATGTAATATGGATGACCCGGCATATTTCTCATGCACGGTCGTGTCAATGGTAGCCATACTGCCATTGGGTGTCTGGCTCTGCATCTTTTTTTATGTGGTGCCATGAGTTTACTAATTATTTCTAGCTTGATTATATTTTATTTCATGGTCAAGTTATATTTATAAAGAGAATACCCTGAGTTGTTGAATGATCTCATTTTTTAAAACACTTTTTTACTTTACTTCCATTGTTGACTTGAAGATCAAAATTGAAGTCCATTACTGTCATTCTGTTGTCCTTCATACGTCTTTATACTCGAGACTTCTTTCCTAGTAGGTAGGCACCAAAGAGTTTATTAAGATGTTCCAATATTACATTAGAATGTTAACCATTATATCCAATTATTATCCAACCTTCATTATTTGAAATATTTATGTAAATAGCCGATTTACCACATAAGTGTAGGTGGTTACTAACGCCCCTCGAACTCTTGATCATACAACAATACTCTTTCAGTGTGTTTTTTATTTATTATGAGACTCCACTAGAGTATATTTGCAGACATTCGGTTTTTTTCCTCCCTTGCAACTTTTAAACGGCTTAAACGATTTTTATCAAACATATCTAAGAATACCGGTAGATAAAATCACCTTTAATAAAAAGAAATGGAATTCGCTTCACCCATTCGGGAACTATGATGCAACAGACAGATACATAGACACGTCGAACTACGTGAGCATATACTTTATCTATATGCTTTAAACTAAAAAAAACCCTCTTTTTGCGCTGGGGTTTTAAAAGTAAATATTTTATACGCTTCAAAATATAAAAATAGTATGGCAACATTTTTTTACCATGTTTTTATAGTAAACTACTATTCCTCTCAATTCGGTCCTCTACTATAGATTATCAAAATTATTAATTCGGTATCATGATTACTTCTTACCTTATTTTAATGTAATTAAATATTAAGTAATATTTTGATGTTAATCAATATATCTTTGTCTTAATCTGTGTATGGGTGACTTAATTTCCAAAGATCAACCGAGATTGTGGTGCTCTCCTTACGATGGAACTTGTAGGTGGCCGGGAGCTCAAATTCCAGTTCTGCCACGACGCATGTGTCAATGTCCCATTCTCTGACTTTCTTGTCTATGAAAGATCTAAAACAAATGTTTCCATTAGTTCTTTAAAGCTCCGTTTATTTGCTATATTACAATAGTTTATTAGTTTAAGATTTTAACAATGAAACTACAAATATATTATTTACCTTGTAGATGTCTTATGCAAGGAGTAGACACTCCCGCAAGAGACAGTGAGTCCCATTTCAAGAAACTCCATATCAATCCCAGCATTATGTTTAGTGCCAAACGGTGGATTCATCAGCACTGTATCAAAGTAGTTCTCCCATCTGTAATAATGAGGTTACCTTCTCATTTAAAAAAACAGAAAGATTG
>DWOX01000360.1:0-10733 GCA_018251315.1 Nastra julia | reverse complement strand
TATCTTTGATACCTATATGAATAAATGATTTTGAATTTGAATTTAAATTTGAATGTTACATTAATTTAAGAAAACAATCGATTAACTTTGATACATGCTTCTGTTTGCTTAGCTCGTTTTTAAAAATATAAATATATGTTATTTTCTTCAGGTGATGACGACGTACCTTCAGAATCACAATGCCGCCCATACATCGAAAAGGCATTAAAAGAACTCGAATCGGGAGATCACGAAACAGGTAATATTCCCATTTATAAGTTTTTATCGTAGCAATTATGCGAAGAATGCACATAAATACATTATTTGAATTACTATACATCCGGTGTAACGCGACGATATTGACGCTCACAAGGTCTCCTAGCAATGGAGCCGCTAAATTAACTGCCCAGTCTACAAAAATACTCTTGCCAGCTTATGTGACCGCCAGTTGATGTTTTTCTTTATGTTTAGTATTCGTACTATGAATACAGAAATCGGTTATAAAACGGTTTAATTATATTACAAACATAAATTTTCTCCAAAAATATGTTTCTGATATAATACGGCAATGATATTGTATATGTAAATAGGTATGATGGAGTCACATAAGTTTTAACGTTTATAAATAGAATTGTAAATTGTAAACAACGATTCGTTATTTAATGGCAGCCGGCAATGTCTCATTCAAAGATAATTTATGTAGGTAGAAGTTAACTATACCTACGTATTTTATGATCTCACCCACAAGATATAAAATGGTAAAATTCTTGAAACATCATAGGCAACTGACTACCTAGGTATGAGTGATTTATGTTTTCTGACACACTAAATATGCATGTCAGAAACTTGTAGAGGGCTTTAATAAGATTTTAATACTTTGAACTTCCACTAAATAATTGTGATGTCATTGCAGATTCAGAAGAAAAAGACAAATCCACTGAAGCAGGTGCCGACAATGATAGTAAAGAGGTAACTTCTGCTGAGGACGGAGGTGAAACAGTGGAAGAAGGTAGCCAGGAGGATGGTGGCAGCAAAGAAAATACCGAGGAAGAGCCATCAATAGAAGTAGCAGACGAGCCCTATGTATCACAAGCATCCCACGAACCCGAAAGCAGTCAAGTTGGAGACGACTCCAAAGAGGACGCAACAGTAGAGGAAACCGCAGAAAGTACGGAAGAACAGGAAAATGAAAGCAAAGAAGACACTGATGGAGACAGCCAGGAAAAAGCATCAGCTGATGAACAAGAAACCGAAAAAGGTAAATTATGATTTGTAAAGAAATTGATTGCATATGAAAACATAATTAATTTCATTTAATACTTTATTAATATTTAATGACCAATGCAAACCGATGTGATTTCAATCAGGTTTATATTGTTACTACAAGCAACTCTTTTATGTATCAAATATCAGAATTAGCACATAGTCAGTAAGTTTTCGAGTTGGACATGTCTCTAACATTATGTAAAATCTTTTATTAGATAGTGGTGAAGACACTGGCGAACAAGGTGATGATGATTCTGGTGAAAACGCACAGGATGGAAGTGAAGACAAGGGAGATAGCGGAGAAGCTGCTGAGGATAGTACTGAAGATAACGCAGACAGTAAAGAAGAAGGAGAGCCAGCTGGAAGCCAAGAAGAAGCTGCTAGTGAAGAAGCTGATAAAAGTACCGCAGACGCTGAAGATCAATCTGAAGAAGCTGGTGATGCATCCAAGGAAGAAAGTCAAGAAGGAGTAAAGGAAGATGATGAAGATAGTAAGGAGGAAACAAAGGAAGAGGACGATGGATCTCAAGAAAAGGCTGATTCTCAAGAAACTGTCGAAGAAGATAGTCCTGCGTCCGAAGAAGGAAAAGACGATACTGATTCCAAAGAAGAAGAATCTGAAGACAAATCTGGTGAACAATCTGAAGAAGCTAAAGAAGCATCTGCTGAACAACAAGAATCTGTTGAAGAAACTGCCACTGGAGAAGAGGAAGATGAAAAATCACAGGAAGCCGAAGGTTCTGAAGAGGTAGCCAAGGAGGGCGAAGAACAGTCGGAAGAAGCTGGTTCGGAAGAGAAATCGGAGAATGTAATTCTTTTTCAGATTTCAAATACAGTGCTATATTTTACGGACGTTTTATGGCCAGAATTTACAATTTGGAATCTTTTACAAGCTATCATACATTTTCAAAGACATGCACCTCCACCGCTGCCTGTGAAAGAAAATACTGAAATCCAACAGGAGTTTTTAGACAAACTTGAGAGTAAAAGATGGAAAGAGTTGGAGAAAATTTGTGGGTTATAAGTTGTTATTGTATATATTATGAAGTTAATTAGGGTAAAGTTGTTACTTTACACTGTTGTTTTGTGATCAATATCTCCTATAATTGTACAGTCCAAAAAATATTCAAACATTGAAGTGTGTACCAACTGTGTAAATGGATTACTATAGTGATTTAAAAAAAGGTATGAAACATTAAATATTTTCTAGTATTTCTTTAAGTTAGACTGCTAATATAATGAAATGTAAATAAAAATAAACTTAATAAATAATTTATTGCCCAACAAATTGGTATGTTGTTATTGCTTCATATTCATAATTTATATTACAAAGTATTCTATGCTACTTTCCTTTGATTGTATATTTTGAGTATGTTTTAGTAGGATCATAAGGCTCCCATCTTGATGCTGGGAAAATATGTTTATTCCTTTCATACCAAGACCTGAAAAAAATAACATTAAAGTTCATTCAAGCAATTTTTTCTCTTTAGTAAAATGCAGTCTGATGAAAATAAACTTAGAAGTGACACAATTAAAAACTAAAAGGAAATCAATTAAAAAGATATGATGTTGTCTATGCCACAACCTTTATACTCAATATGTTTCCATTCCATTTTACCATAAATATTATTGTGAAACAACCCAGTAGACAACATGAATATCAACCAATCCACAAAATAATAATTTGATTGACAATAAAGAAGTTGTTGTATGTATAGTATGGTACCAACCTGAGGAGTACTTTTCCTGCATGAGAGTCTTGTTTTTCTTGTGTAGCGTCACTGACCATTCTAATATCGTCTGACGCATCAAATTGAAATAATGGACCACTTTTGCCTCTGGCCTGAAAAAATGAAGTCATGTAATATGTATGTGACAGAATATTTTGTCATTTTTGAGTTAAGCATACAAAGTTTTTGAGAATAAGTTGAGCGTTTACAAGTTGCAAAAATATTCTGCAAAAGCAGTTCTGTCCCTTAAAGGGCATATAATCAGCTTTTAATATTACAAATAGTTGTTGTTTTTTTACTGTATTGGATATTGAAGACATACCTTAGTGACAATAAAATCGTAGAAAGTATAATGATGTGGCAGTATCAGATCTTCTTTGACGTACATTAGCTGATCAGCTGACACTGTCTTCAGTTCACTGAACTCGGGCCTCAAGGTATCCAGGCATCTTTGAAGAAATTGGTAGATTGAGTTTCCTGCATCATTGATGAAGTACAACATTAAGTGTTTCCACTTATAGCTATAACTAAGAGCCGTTTACATATTATTAAGCAATAAAATGGAGGGGAGGGCTTTTGTGTTTGCTAATTTATATTTCTTACCTTTTTTTAATGTAACTATCCTTCTATGACCCGATCCATCCCAGTAGCTAAATGTGACAGTTATGGGCTCATCTTTGAGACTAGCTTGCGTCATAACCCATTCCAGGCGAAGTTCCTCCCGTAATTTTAAGTCTGCCTCTTCCCGTTCTCTGTCAGGAAGGAAGGATGTATCAACATCGGGATTTTTCTTGATTTTTTTGCACACCTATAAGTAAAGTTTAATATCTTAATACAGGGCAACTTTTACAGGAAACATTTCAGTAAGTTGCTAATGCTTAGCTTAGCTTTGAATGACAACCTTCTTTAGGTAACAAAATGGTTATAGACAATCCATATCATAGTATCCATACCAATATAGACCTAACTTTCGGGACAAAAGTGTGGCTTGCCAATTACTACGGAGAAGAGTGTTATAATTTGTCAGAGTATTGTTTTTTCGCTGACAATCTATTGTGCCGAATTCAAAAATCATTCATTCATGTAGGTATCAATGATACACTTATGCATGTCAATTTTTAGAATCTACCCTCATTTCCTAAAGGTGCTTTACTACGGAGGAGAAGATACGAGGAAAGAAACTCCACAGCACATCTTTTTAAAAAGAATAATAATTAAACCGTATTGGTTTGCATTCGACTTTAGTTATGCGCTACATTGCATGTCTTATGGTCTTACTATAATCATAGCGAAAAAACAATCTTTATCTTTAGTGCGAGCGCTCTGAAGATAAGAACCTGCTTTACTTAGTATAATATTTAATATTTAACCCTTGATGTCAAGAAATAAAATACGGGATTTTCTTAGATTTCATAGTTATACTTTATTGAATAAAATTTGTACGAACATTTTTTAACTTACCGTTTTACGAATATCGTAGTGCCAAGTAACCTAACGGCTTGAACATCAATCCGTATAGCTATAGGAGTATAATTATAGGAGTTTAACATAATGTTATCGATATGTGAAGTTTTCTTCGACAAATTTCGCGCGTGAACTCATTTCTTCTTTTTCCCATGCCATAAAAAGATAAAATATACAATCACACAATAAAAATTCATTGAAACCCAAAATATTTCCAGTTCCGGGTTTCATATTATATAAATATTTACATATGGACACAGCTATAAGTTCAACAGTGATGTGATATGTACATTTCTGCTGCATACATTAAAGATCTTTGTAAAATTTTATAAGTACTTGTATAGGTACACGACCTATGGAATGTAGCAACTCGTGTGCAGATGCGTTGTACAATAACTCTACATGTATATTTTATTTAAGAAGCGATTTTTAAGATGCAGTAGATAATGTACCACTAGAATAATTAAGTAGCAAATTTCCCACGTTAAAGGGTGTTCATTAATTTTCTTTCGCATCTGAGGGTATTCAGAAAATATCCTTCACTTATCACTAACCTAGATTGTAACATTCCTGTCATTACATCGCCTCTTCCGATTTTCCGATTAACCCCAAACCGTGATTTGTTGTTTTACATAACTATTGAACTTTATTACTAACATTTATTGTGAAATAATCAACTCGTGTCCAGAGCATACAATAAATAAAATGTTGGTCTCCATTTTGTACTTCATTATCATACCAGTGATTTAACATAATCGTCGCTTTTATTCCAGTAAAAGCGAGAAAAAAAATATAAATTACATAATACATGTCATATTACTGTAAATCTACAAAATGTACACACAGTGTTCACCGCATGCCGCGCAACAAACCTTACATCAATGACTATTAAGTACACAACACAATATCTTAAAATGCACCTATTTTCAACTAGGAACTGTAACAGGGTGACGTGAGATACGCTCGACCTATCTCTTGCGGAATCTATAATTCCCTAGTACGTAGGTACATTCGATAGGAAATAATTCAACTAAACTATTATAAAATGTTGAATTAATGCATTTTATATTTGTTGCGATTGCTATTTCGTATATTATTTACAAATAAATGATAAGTAACTTGTAGCTAAGGTACGGCAAACAACTTTTTTTTTACAATAAGTCCTAGTTCTATCACAGTAAAATATTAAAAAACACTCAATTAAAACAAAATAATAAAATTTATATCAACACGGTCGACATATTGAGATAAATTTTAAAATGAAACATAACTCTAAGTAATTTAAACATTAAATTAATCGAAGTTAGTTCAGGGATGTTAATCTAATAATGTCTCATCAAAATACATATTCAATATATTCGATATTAGATATTTTGCCTACATATAGCATTCTATGACTACCGTGAGTCAAAGTGCATGGTGACCAATAAAATGGAATGATCGACGCGACACTAATACGACGAAGCGTAGTTTTTTTATAACGCACGTACAAGACAATTTTGAGATTCATACGCATATTGCTTTAAAGATAATATTTGCGACTAATGGCTTTAAGCGAAAACAATTATTTGCAATGAATTCTATTTTCGGTCATTGTATCTAAGACATTTTCTCATATTTCATTACAAATAAAGCTATATGCCTGCGCATAAGCTAATCAGTAACAAAGATTTATTTACATAACAAAATTATGCCACAAGTTTTTATACTTTTGATCAATGATTTTAAGAAGAGTTCTTAATCCATCGGGTTTAAATTCCCGATAAAATCGTATGTAAGTACAATATAGTTTATAACAAGATAACAAAATTTAACATTCTAAAATTATTGTTATCGTTGAGGTTTGGGAGTCTGAACTCTGGCAATGACAGGCAATTGCGAATTGTAAATACTTTCAACAGACTGACACTAGAGCCGATTTTTTGATCCGTAGTTAAGGCGACCAATAGTTAACATATTGACTAATGGTTGAATTAGCGCCTTATTACGAACGATTTAGGGGCTACTTTAACAATAAGGTAATATTTTCAACCATTGGTCGCCTTAACTACGGATCAAAAAACCAAGCCTAAGGTAAATACTGAAACATGATATATGGTTAATATGGACCTTTCTATTGAATATCAGTCTTATTAATAACAATGCTAATTATGTCGCAGGGAAGAAATGTAATATAAGAAGTGGGGTTGATCGTTGTGTAGCCGATTCGTAAGTGTCCGTTTGTGACTAGACTACGCTAAAGTATGATTTGAAAAGTACCTAAAACTATACCCTAAATTATTACCGGTTAAAACGATTAAATCTTAACAGACTATTAATCGTGCCTAACAAAACAATCCTTTGGAAATAAAGCTACACTAAAGAGCTAGGTAGATGCTAAAATTTAATTAAAAAAGATACTATTTATAGCTTGTTTCAAATATTCCTCTGAATAACTTGATAATGTGTATTCTGACTTAAATCAACAATGTTGACTGGTTTCAAATTATTTAATGATTATTTCTTTAACTAATCACGAACAGTGGAAAACCGAATCATTAGTAAGTATCCAAAATTTGCCGCTACTGGTAAAGGAATATGCATATCAAAAAGAGAGCGAACGAGTGTAAAGTGTATCTAAGTTGCAATCTACAACATTGCTTGGTTTACAAAAAAATTGCATTCAGAGTTCAGGGTCTTCATTTTATAAATAATAACAATAACAGCCGTAGAATTACAACTTCTATAAGTAATATAGGTCATGATTCTAAAAAAAGATTTTCCAAAACATAATTTAGCAGCGCTGATGCATTATGACATCAAGTGGTTCTAACCTATGGCATAATCTACCCCATGATCCTTAAACATAGAATTGTAATTTGTCGGTGTTAAATTTCCAAAGTTTTAAAATGTAACACGCGTGAACTATGAGGCACTTTACCGTTCAAAACGATCAAACTAACGAAATTCATCGCCAACAAATAGGTACTTCAACTCAAATTGCTTTTATGGATAAGCACCTCAGCATAATACTAAGAGTTAGCTGTATGCTAGAGTGGCCAGCGTCGGAGCGATGTGCGAGGCTCGGGGTTGACTTAACTTATCTTCGGCTAGAACGAGGACAGCACCGCGGAGACCTGAGCCTATAGCCAAGTGGCCTTTCCTTCCACGCTTACGATAAAACGGTATCTTCAAAATGTATGGGAATGACATTAGACGCGGAAAAAAATGGCGTCGTTTATGTCATTCCCATACATTTTGAAATAGCG
Organism: Nastra julia; assembly: GCA_018251315.1. NCBI lineage: Eukaryota > Metazoa > Arthropoda > Insecta > Lepidoptera > Hesperiidae > Nastra > Nastra julia. Next base: position 3,046 of record DWOX01000360.1, on the reverse strand, counting down.
ATTTATCGTGAGCGTGGAACGAAAGGGCACTTGGCTAGAGCCACAGGAACGTCATCGACGTAAATACGTCGTCAAAAAGTTAATAAGCTATTCCTTAAAACAGCTGTTTAAATAATAACAACCACTGAACTGCGTAAAACAATAAAGAATGTATGAGTCATATTATTAGCTCTTTGGTCATGGTTTAATACTTACATTTTTATCAAAATTGCAGGAAATTTACTAAACGAAAAATGTACCTGTAAAGTCGATCTAAAAACGGGACTCGATCACAAATTGAATCGACCCGCTACAATGTTATCAACATCAATCAAATAAGGTTACAAATTGGGTAATTCTACTAAGAGCTTGACAAATCGATTGCCAATCGCCCGTGACATAATCGAATGATCTGTGACAAAATGGATTAGTGACGAGACGAGTCAGTGTATCGGTCGGTGCGGCCTTGACCGCTGATGATACTATTACGTCACTACATTGTTTAAATAAGCACAAAGAATGGGAAGTGGTCATTTTCTTTGTAAGAAAGAGTCTTGATCAAAGTGAAGACTTTCTCTTGTTGAAAGTTGTTTGTTTACTTGCAAATATTAAAGCGTTTATTAAAGCTCTCTACAACCCTAATTTGTCACAATTACAGCTGTCTTAATATATAGTTGACCAGTATATTTTGGCCCTTCAGACTTTGATATGCCTGATTCACCCATTGTCTATTTTGTTATCGTATGCTCTAATTCCTACAAAAATACACACTTTAGAGCTATCCTAGAAAATAAGTCCCTATTGTTTCTTAGGTCAGTGTACCTTCCTTTTAATGGTTTAGCAAGACCATCAGTACTTCACACTACATAGAAGATGAATAGATGAATTGTTGATGATACGTCAGCTTGACAAGTTCAAAATGCAAATTTCTCTTCCAACTTATCCTATCAGATTAGGATAGTGAGATGAAATCCGAAAGACAAACATAAAAGGCAACTAGAAAACAATCAGACATGGTCATGAACATCATCTTCGATAACGTCTGGACATGAAACAAGTCATTGCGAATAAATAATTTAATCGGATATACCGTGACTGCGCCTGGGGCATGATCAATTTGGGCAGAAAGTATGCCTTCACTTTGCACTCACTTTTGTCACGTATGACCAAGATTATCGATGAGAGTTTTGTATTGACGTGGACGTAACAATAAAAAACAAAATCGAAATAGAAATGTCCCACGCAACTCAATTAAAATTCTGCACGAATTCAAGTTCAAATAAAGCATGAGTAAGAAGCGATCGAATTTGAATACAAAAAGCCTGAAGACTTAAAATCAAAGTATCAAAATTTTCGATAGCACTTCCTAGAAATTCGGATTAACATAAACTAATTTTAATAGATAAACATTGTTTCCATTACCATGTTATTAGAACGTGACAAAAATCGAAATCAAACAACTACCACACAATCTTAACAATGATGTAACAGACGGCGGTCAATGTCAGCTCGGACGTGTCTAACAGACATGACCGATTAGTCGACCTTATAGAGAACTAATTTATAGTCATCTAATTACACTACATTCATATTACATTTATTGTTTTAGCGAATGCTCATAACAAGTGTGAGAAAGATGCATAAAAAACTGGACCGAAAATAAATCCTTGAGGAACTCCCTAATTTTCTTTAGGAACTTAAGAGTTATTATAAGGTTTTTGTTAATTTTGTTGCTGAGATTATAATTGATTTATTCCAATTTGTTTCACTGGTTGAAAAAGAGGAAAAATCGGTCTCAAAGGAACTCTTAGTTACAGTAACCGACCTTACAAAGGTTATTAAGATTTAATTATATCATCAATCAAACATTTTGACACGCTATATGAAAGTTAGCGTTTTCAATGACCTTCCCACACGCGACACAGGAAATCCTAGTGCGAATGTGCAAGCTTTTTTATATTTAATTTTTATTTATGCAAATAAACTTCTCATGAGAACTTGTCTCATTTAGCAAGCACACGAGTTGTTCCTTTCATGTCGAAACGATGATATTCATAATTTTTTAATCGCTTCGGGCGAACTTTCGTGGTTTCGATAAGATCGCTTTGTCGCAATCGGTTAAGTTCCTGTGATACCGCACTGTGTTTAACCGCAAAAACAATAATCTAATCACTGTTAACAAGTATGACTGTGCGATTCTGTCAGGATGAAATGGATATTCGAAATTATTTGTGACTAAACGAAGACCGCGGTTTCGCCTGCGGCAAAGTTGTTTTTATTACAAGTTTTGGATTAATTCCAAGGGATCTTATTACTAGGATGATTTTAATGATCCAGGACATGCTCTATGTAAGTTAAAGTCAAATTAATTCTACTATTGATGTTTCATACAAACATATAAACGTTAACATCATCCCAGGGGAATGTATAACCAGGATAAAATCCATCCTATGGATAATTCTTGGATGTCATCTATGTTTATGCCACATTTCTTAATAATCTATGCAATGGTTAGCGCGTGAAAGAACCACAAACATCCAAATATCTTCATAAACTTTCACATTGATAATACCTAAGTGGATAATATGCACATGTCTACTATGATTTGTATATTCATAATTAGACAAACTGTAGGTATTGTGCGTTGCATAATAGGTTTTACTATCATAAAATAATTCGCGAATTTGTGCTCATTAACCCGTAACGAATTCGGTCGAATATTTAGAAATGATTTCTATCGTGAACGCCAATTTTCCCGACTATTATAGGGTTGCGTAATCTGTCGTTTGTCTAGTTTTTTGCCAAAATATTTTGTGGCTTAACTTGTTCGTATTAATTGTTTTGTCTATATTTGAGGGTTGTGTAATTTTGTTTCTGGTGGAAGTTTGTTTATTTTTTATAACAAATCTTAGGCTTTTGAAGTACCTACATAGCCTCAAAATAACCCGAACGTTGTACAAAATATAAATGCAATGTAATCAGTGAGAAGACGTTTTATTTAACTTAAAGATTACTTACTTAATTTAACAAATGAATAAACTATCTAAAGTAAATCTAAAAATAAAAC
>DWOX01000359.1:0-10737 GCA_018251315.1 Nastra julia | reverse complement strand
AAAATTTTTATTTATTTCAGAGTCAATTTTATACCTGTCTTAACCTACCCTTACCTGAAAAGATATTGGGTTTGACTAGAATAATTGATCAATCACCACCTAATAAAGAACTGCAAGCAATATTCCCTCAATTAATCAGTAATATATTTGCTTCGTCATTTAACAATGGTTGGGGACTTCGGTCTTTAATATACGAGAAAAATAGGGGTGAGAGCTCCGAGCTGATCAACTTTCTGGAACCACAAGGAGCCATGTTTCGGTTATGTTACAAATTGTTATCAGATCCTCAGTTGAAGTACAATCTGCCTTTAAATATTTTACCTGTAAGTATTCCATTTAAGTACTACTTGATTCTTTTCTTCGGAAGAATGAGCATAGCACTTTCATCATGGTAGACTGACCAAAGCCTTTATTGGATTCAGAAACCTCAAGACTATTTAGAGTGCTTCAAATTATTGGTGGCTCATGTTATATCATCTATGAAAACATTTAAAAGTTAATGTATTAATAATTTTAATACCCTTGTCACCATTAAAATATTATTAGGATCTTATTAATGTTGTTTTAAAAGTTGTGCCGAGGAATTTCTTTCGTTGGTTGTTTTTAAAATTTATTAAAAAATTAACACCTTGATAATCGCATTCCATGAAACCTTTCCCTGCTTTGACATAAATCAATGATTTAATGAATAAATTATGGCTTTGCGCTTTAGGTGAGCGGTGAGAATGCACCACGTGCGATTGATAGCTTCGAGTCGGCCAATCTGAGGAAGTATGTATTGGACAACATACTGAAGTCTGGGTACAAGAAGCCTACACCGATACAGAAGCATGCGCTGCCTATTATCATGGGCGGTCGAGATCTCATGGGCTGTGCACAGACTGGCTCCGGGAAGACGGTAAGGTCTACTATAGTATTTAAAGTTTTTTTTTTGTGATATTGTTTATGTACTGGGAGTTAACAAAAACTAGCATATTTACAGTTAATCAAAACATTATTATGGGTTAAAAAAATCTTTTTATGTACAATATAAAATGTATTTAAGTCGTGACTTATGGCGTACTTTATATGGCGCCATATAACCAAAATTTCTAACAAAACCTGTGTATCTAAATATCATTAAGTATTTCTGTGTATTTGTCTTTTCTTAATTGCGTATGTCTGTTTCTAGATAAGGAATCCTAATTCTTTGTCCGAGTATGTCTGCTTAGTGTTTATTTATTGTAGAGGCCCTCATCAAGTCGAATTCTGTATGTACCTCAAACGTTCAGGTCATCATAAAGGCTTAGAGGCTTGCTCAATGAATCTTTGTATGGCTTCCGCGTCTTAAGTTACGACTACTTACGAGAGGAATACTCTTAGCCTTTTGCATAGTTATTTGTCATACTATATGTGGCTTTCTAGTACTTACAGCCTCTGAAATAACAAGGAGTTGAAAATGGCGAAAATTATAGCTTTTCTGGTTTCTACGGAACCTAAAAATTAAGAAATCGGTTGTTCTATTAGGTATATTTATGTAAATGAGTTCAAAGACCTATCGTAAAAAATCAAAACGATTAATGTGCAGATGAGAAACTAATATGTATCGATAATAAATTTAAAATTAACTATCAATAGGATAATGCCCTCGAACACACGCGATGACGTCAGCTTTACTGACTTCATCGAAATAAGCATACGGTATAAAATCTCCAAAAAAAGATTGATCATTTCGGCCAGATCCACATCAAATCAGATGAAAATATTTTATTCTTTTTGAGCTGTTTTAACAGAATCTACTACTTATTTAAAACCATTTATTTGTTAATCTGTTGAAAAAGCAAACATATTATCATCTCGAACTAGATGACTCTTGCGACATTTTGATTGATTTAAATTCTACTATTAAAAGATTCTAACACTTAATAAATAGCTGTTATTTTTATAAATGTATAAATAGTCAGTTTACATAATAAAAAATAAGTAATATAACATATATTGATCAATATCAACTGATATTGTTAACTACGCTAAATGACTGTATTGTATCGCAAGAATCGAAGTTGATTTCACGAATCACAATACACAAGTACCGATTTATAGTAGTATTATAAAGCGCATTAAAATTCCTCATTACGTTGCATCCAGTGCATCCTACTCAATGGATGTATTGTGCCCTCAGGAATGCATGATCGTGTATCTCCTTTGATGTGCGCTTACCCACATAAATGTTTACCGTGGTACGTTCCATGGTTTCAAATTGCATACAAACTAACTTTAATCCCACAAACAAGGGTTATAATCTCATAGGTATGGTTTATAATCCCACAGGTTATTTTTGGGTGTAAATCTAGAAATTTAGAACTTTGGATTGTATTTCAAATTGGTGTAATCCTAAAATTCCAACGTTTTTTGTACTGGAAACGATACTATGTAAATATCGACCGTGAAAAACTGCTTTTATGTTGTTTTTGCACTCGCAATCTTGCACTTTGTAAGTTTTATCAATTGATATTTTATTGTTGCAATGTTTTTTTTATATAGTTAATTTACAACTTCAAGTTACCTTCAAAGTTTTTACAATATTTGTATATTTATATCGATACTGATGCAATGCTGATACTGTATTTTTTTGTTATGTTTGCGTAGAAATTACCTCTATACCCAGTGTAAACGTGATTAATTATCAAGTGTTAAGAATACCATTTTTTGGTCTCCTCTGTTATAGTGAACACAGGTTATCAAGACCAAGAAGTAAGCAATTGTATTCTGTGGGCCAACAATGCTCACCAAGTCCTCACACCATTGAAAACGTTACAAAAACTATTTGGCTACTATAGATCATGTTTGGTTGTAATAGTCCTTGGATAATAAACCTACTTATAAATAACTAGCGATCAAAATAAGAAATAGCAAGCGAAAAGTATCCTATGTCTTTTTTCAAGTTCAGTTCTATTTTCATACTGAATTTCATCATAAACGGTTCAGTGGTTTAGGCGTGAAAGCGTAACAGACAGACAGACAGACAGAAGTACAGAGTTACTTTCGCATTTATAATATTAGTGGGGATATCGTCTATAGAAAGAACTTTTACTCTGCCTGATCCAACACGCACTTTCCTATCCGATTTTTGTCATAGATATAAGTCAAGCAAATAAACCTTTCTGCCTTAGTCCGCATGATGCGAACCCGTTTATCAATATTGATGAACTGACGAAATCGTGACGGCATTGGAAGTATGTAAAAGCGAACTGATATTATCGTTTTAGCATACGATAACTATACGGCAGTGAATAATGTAAAAAAACTGTTATTAATGCAAATAACAACGTTTCATATAATTATTTTTTATTTTTTGGTACCTACTAAGTAATTATTTGGCACCAGCATTGCTTTTATTTAATTATACCCATTTATTTATTTTAACCATTAAATGTCTTATTTTTAATCTTCATTAACCGTCTGCCAGGCAAGTCCGTTTAAAAGTGAAGTCAGTCAAAAACAATTTTATAGTAGTACCGTAACATAAACATAAACACATTATTTATTTAAATCGAGCGTGAATGTCCACGTGGCAGTATAGCACATGACCATAAACAATTAAACAAGGCCCTATATGTAAGCACGTAATGTGCGTATTCGGTAATTGTAGCAGGAACAGCGATCCGCGCGTGACTGTAATACACTCCAAACGAAACTGGCTATTTGGTTGTATTATAATTTATGACGAATCCCAGTCGTGTAAAGCCGCCTGATATTGCCCATTCGCTGAAAGAGCTTCTTGGGTGTGTATTTTGCCGTCTGTTTACTAAGACACATTGCGTTACTTTGACGCTCTCCAGGAATTTACGATACGGTTAATCGTTATTTCTTTATATTTTAAATAAAGATATTTCCCGTACTTATTTACATGGTTATAAACAATTTTCCATGGATAACTGAATTTATTATAATCTGTTATATTTTAAATACTTTACGGTGGTCATAAAAAATAGTATCTCACAGACAAAAATGGCCGCTTTAACGAAATCAGTTATCTTACGATAAAATTAATATACCTATGTAACTATTGACTTATATGTAATAAAGACTTAAGATTGAACGTATAAAATAAATTTAGAAATTGCGTGCAAAACTACGGAGAAAGAAACCTAGAACAGTGACAAATTATGTCGACAGAATTTGACATATGGCATTGGAACGCTTAATTTTTTTTACTAGGCCTCACCCATCCACTTTCCGACTTCGACAATTGCTTAACTTCGTCCAATGACCTTCTATAGGTCATTGACTTCGTCGATAAATTAGAATCGAAAATCGCAAAACATTCCACCTATAGCAAAACCATTATTGTTACATCTGTTCGCCTGAAATTCAACTGAAGTGGGTTCTCACCTTAACCTCAACTGGAGTCCCATGCAATATTTACGAGGGTTGTGTGTGACAACTTTACGCTCACGTTACTTGCACGCCCTCTGTCAAAAACAAAATACGCTCCAGCCTACATCATAGTGAACCTTCTTCCGTTGTAATAAGGTTGAATGTTTATACCGCAGTAAGCAGTTAGGGACATTTTCTTTATGGGAACGCTTATTGTTTAGTCTTCCCGTGTGGAACTTAGGTTAGGAGAGAATTTCTTTAAGGTTCTCTTACACGGTTTCTTATTGGAATTATTTACGGGTATGTTTTGGGATGAAATTAGTTTTCGTACATTCTGAATTATATACGGAATGGTTTGTAACTGCATCAGCATTTTTAATACCCTTCTGCCCCAGAAGTTTCTCTAAGAAGCATTTCTAGCTGCGTATGTAAGTATTTTTTATAAAGTGCATCCGATTGTAGCATCCGTTTTTTTTTGTTCTTCTTTTCATAGTTTTATGATAGCAGACGAGCTGACAGTGCCATCAACCCCCACCACCCATGAGCATCGAAACAAACTTCGAGTAGGATTATGGGGGGAATGTAAATTGGTTAATAGGTCCTATTAATATAAGTTCTAACATTTTTAATGTTAAAATAATAAAGAAAACAATTCACGTTTACCCTACAAGTGTGTTATCACGCTGGGTATTTATTTATCTCCGAGTGCGTAAGCCGAGTGACTGTGACAGAGCACTTGTAGCTTTGAATAAGTCGAGATTTTACTAAAATTACATCATTAGGTTCTTGTTATACTTAACTACTAATTTAATATTATTTTGAAGTGTTGAGTGTTCATTGAATTACTTTTGGAGCAAACAAATAAAGGGTACAAAATCTATCTTAATTCTCTTCTAATCTACGAACTATTCGTGTTGTGTGAGTGTATGTGTGTTGTTACATAATATCAATTCATGTAATCCGAATCTAAAATCATACATCAAGCTTAAAAATCAAAATCCGGAATTTTTAATCTCAATACTGTCTGTAATCCAACTGAATATTATCTTGAAGATGATCCCTTTGATTTCCATCAATAATTGACCAAATAACAGTAAAATCAACCCAAAAATATATGCTACGTAGAATTTCAAGTACCTAAATGTATTGGACCAATACGTACGATGACTCCCAGTCAGGATTGATTTATGTGACGAGCAATTAGTACGGTCAGCTGGGAAAGTCGATTAATGATGATATGCGTCAACCCGATGTCGACACATTTATTATACCCACTCACACCAGTTTCCATATAGGACCTAACGTCATAATTGTCAAAGCCGATGATGCGATCTTGCTTATGATTTAGAACAACCTACTGTTGACCACTATAATACAGTTAACAGTAAGGACTGCTCTAAAGCGCTGGGTTTAGTTACTTAGTTACTTACGGGTTTTATTCTTGGCTGAAACCTACGTTTATATTACAGAGACGTCGTTTGACACTTACAAAACGGACGACCGTCTATCTTCCAATAATAACTAATGATTACTACTTATACTACTAATATTTACTAACTAATTACCACAAACTAAGAGTTCTTCCTGCAGTTTTAAGTATTTGAAGCTTGTCATAGATGTCCATGGGCAGCAAGGGATAGTGGAACTGAAAGCTCCTTTGCTTCTCCCAAATACAATTTAAATTCTCAATAAGATTTATCACTTTAAGAATAGGATGACTGATCACCATTGCTTTGATGAACAACTAGACGAAAGGTATTGTGATCTATTCCAAGACATACATCTGTAAAGATAAAGCTAATACTTGTAAAAACCCACTTTATCCGCAACTTCAAGATCGATACATCGAGGGCAACGTGCAAGTTCCGTAACACATCGTTAGTGTGATTTATGTAAACACTTCCTCGTGGTTATTTGCACTTCGTTGGGAGTGTAGTTTGTGGTTACGAGTTGGGGTTAGTTCCTCGATATAGAATGGTAATATATAATTTATTTATACTAGTAAACCCGTTCTGTGGTCTAATAGCAAACTTATTATGTCAAACAACAGAAAATTTGAATTAACACGTCATGTCAACAGTAATAGCGGAAACGCGAATAAGTTAAGTCACAATAAAAACAATTTATCTCATGACGACATAATTTTAAGGAAAGATCATTAATAACACCAGAAATAAAGGAAGTCAATCCCATTTTGCCATGGTGTCTATGAAAGAGCCAATTGTACACAAAATATTTCTTAACTTAGGAGAAGCTATTGGCCAAAAGTGAGCTCATAAAAATTGTAAAACACTGCAAGTCGAATAACCTCGACCCGAATCTTCAAGAATTATTGCGAACATAAAATTCTAAACCAATTTCAAATTCAGAAAACAAACTTGACTAACATAAGAACACAAACGTAAACAAAACGCTAGCATCGAAAAAGTTTACGCCTTCCGGCTGTATAGTGAACGACGAAAGTTGTTTTTTAAAGAAATGATGTATGCTAAATTGACTCTTATCCCTTAGAATTTAAGTATAAAATACACAAAAGTTTCGGAAGCATGGAAATTGGGGAGAACAATTGCACGATTGTAGAAAACAAAAGGATAGACTAGTTACGCAACAGAGAACTCGTATTGTATATTCATGAAAGTTTTCTGCTAAATTTGCTACCTAGCAACCGAGTGATTACCGAACTGTGCTAGAAGACGAATAATGTTTTTCGAGAGTGTATGCTCGTTCATTTCTTTGGCACGGTCTACAACCTAAAGGACTTGTTTCATTATATTTTAAAGTGTCTTTGGATTTTTATCAATTGTAGGAATTAAAGCCATATACTTTTTGCTCAGTAATTTGTTGCAATCGGACCTTAACTTTCAAAGTAAACAAAATTACTCTGTGTGTACCTTACTCTGCACTCTGTCTAAACGCAGGCAGTTAGCAAAACAAAAGAAGTCTAGTGCAAACAGAGCTTGGAGTGTGGACGATGTTCACGATTCTCGCGCTCGCGACAGGCTTGATCGCTCTCGGCATGGCGCAGTACTATACCTTTACAGAAGGTAGTCCGTCTTCTGTTCTTACTTGTATTTTAAATAGACAGCTACGATGGCTAAGAAGAATATTCATCCGGTAAAAATGTGTAATTGTTTTAAAAATCGAAGCTTAAGTTATATTTACATTTTTTTACGAATTACATTTGCTGGCACTATGGACGAGTCTTTGTAAAGGTTTTTAATCCGATATATGAGTGCGGATATATATCTAGATCATTACCTTAATATCGAACAATTTCTATGCTTTCAGATATCAACATGCCTTCTTATATAAAAAAGGCATTACGTCAGAAGAACACATACAAAGTAATGCCACGAGAGAAGAAAAGGACAATGACAAACATGACACTGTCCCAAGTTTTTGATAGGATAAAGCAAATTACTAGAGCTTTAAATATACACGCTAAGAAGAATGGATATAAAGTTGACTATAAGTTCAGAATTTTTGAGAAGAAAAACTAAAATTAGATGAACAGAAATGTAATTGCGAATATGTTGTGGCTCTTTATGATAGGTATAATGATGTTTTATACGGTTTGTACGGTCGGTTGCAGTCTGTTTAATAAGAATGTAGTGTATTAACAGCGAAACTAGCATTAGATAAATACAATTCACTTTAAAATATGCATTAAGATATTATAAACATGAAGCTGCTCTGTTTAAAATCCACGATTTTTTGTTCCGTACGTACAATAAATCCAAGAAAAACAGGTAACAATCCGTTAAAGCATTTGTTACGTGAATTCGACAGATAATCGCCGGGCGTGACCCTTTCGCAATAGAAATGTCATTTCAGTTGAGTTAATGGAGTGCGAGGGTTAAAGCGGTGATTCCTTCTCGTAGCAGTTGACTCCTGAGTCAAAGGTGCGGGGAAATGTAAAAACATTAAGAGCAGTTTAACTTGATTTTACATTTATTGCTGATTTTTTCCTTGAAGTATCAAATGCTGCCACTCTTTATTGACTATGTATCTGGCTGTGGGTATTATATTTTTATGTGTGTAGCTGTGAATGTTAATTTGGTCCTTCACAATTTCTAAAATACTCGTATATGATATTGGATAAATGAGGTATCATGAGAAGTGTATTATTTGCCTGATGTTTTTAGGGTAGGTGATATTACCATAAGTTGAATGTGGTGTTAATATCATACGTTCTAAGATTCTTCCTTTAGTAGCAACGTTCCTTTATAAGACGATTATGAAGATATATCACCGAGCTATATGATAAAAATATTATATGTTAAGAATGTCAAAGTTCAAAGATACACAAAAGTATCTAAATGGCATTTATACACCTCAGTAATCTTATCATCTTACACACAGCAAATGTTATATTTCTCGTAAATAGAGAAAAGTATAATATGCGAGTGGGAGGATTTCTAAAGTTCAAAGGTATTTTTTAGTAGTATCGCTTACGAGAAATACTGTTGACAACATCAAAAATAAACAATTTCAAAAACAAGATGATTTCAAGATTTTGTTTTCAACTTTTTGTAGTCAGCAAATGAAAGTATCCGAATAATGTTTTGAATTGAATTGAGAACCGTAAAAATAAGTTACATAATTTACTAACAAAGCCAGTAAACTGACTTTCCCTGTCCTTTTATCATTTAGATCTGACAGCCCGGCTTTCGGGTAATCTTGAGCACTTATCAAAGCGCGTCGTGAACAATCTGTCAAAGGCGCTCGGCCTATTCACGCTGGGATAAATACTTTCCCGACATGATAATGTAATACAGTCGCTACGCCAGCAAAAGTTTAGCTGCGCTTTTGCAAGCTTTTCCAAGCTTTCATTTGACTTGGAATGTTTGTTGGTTTGGGTCAAAGCTTGGAAGTTAATTTCTAGCCACTTCCTTTTGACTTACGAGGCTAAATTCTGTACACACGTTTGGTTCTGTTGACGTCACGTTTGTTTGATAAATAATGAGAACCGTTGTTGCTGTTATAGCTGGGGTTGTTTGCCTCGCCAGGACATTATCAACAGACATTGTGTTGACTTAAATTTTGTCACATTTAGTTGTGTTGTATTTGTCTCCTTGCTAGTTTGTTAGGTTGAATATTATGATCATTATTCTCACGTCAATAAATAATATCATTGTTTTTAAACGAAAAGTGAATTAGAGGTGTAAAAATCATCCATGCTGTTAACGCGTGTGCGTGTTAATTTTGTGTGTTACCTTTGTAAGTAGGACAGAATGTAATGTCTCAAGGCAATGCATGTATAAATTTGTTTGGATAAAATTGTTCACGTGTGTCACAAACGTATTTAACAATATCTTAAGAACCAAGCACAATAACGACTAACGGACTTCTCCAAAATTGTTTTGCAATGCTATTGCAACTTAAAAATCCGTTAATTTGATTTTCACCAGGATACGCCAAACCGTCAATTTGTAAAGGTCTCTTTCACAAAGGAGAGGAAAAAACGCAAGACAAACTCAATGTGACCCAGCGCAATCTATCAAACGGCTCAAAATTGGACGCGGGGTGTGCCGATATCAAAATGTAGTTACCATTGTCCCGCTTGATAAAATATGAGCTGTGACGTTGACAAATCGGCTGAGCACAAGAAATGCCGGAGCTCGTAAGTCACTCGCCTCGCGGGTACAGGTTTCTTATTGTGCCTCAACTAGTTTACTAGTTCGAGCAGTTGAAATGTATTGATTGTTTGTGTTCCAATAATAGTCCAACCAGATGAACTTGACGGAGATTTAGTTTTCAGTCCAGGTATTTTGAGTTTTCAGACTTCAGGATTAAGAGACAGGTAAAATGAAGTTCAGTGAAACTGTGTTGTGAGATTCCTCAGTAAAGAAGCTCAAAGAATTGACCTAATAATAACAAATTTTAGCAGTGATAGATGTTCCAAGGCAAAATTAGGTTCGGTTGCTAAGCACATTATTATTAAAATTCTATTTACGGTATTAAAAGATTTTCTGCTTAGGGTCCGCATAATTAAAATTTATCGTTGCGGTGGGTCCATCAAAGTTTGCGGTCGATAGTCATATTAATTAATGGCAAAATTTACTCGATATTGGGTATTAACGTTTCATAATCGTTTGGACTGTGGATAAAGCGAATTTTATTATAATAATGACTTCGCAGGCTGTCACACACAGTCGTTCAAAATTTACATCTAATGAGTAGCATACTAGACAAGTTTGATTAGCAAAAATAATTATTTGTTGTAAGCTGTACTTGAGGTACAGTTAATATACTCGTATTATGTATATGACTAAGTGAGATTTACATAAGTTTGCTTGGTAAATCATCCCATATGTAGATTAACATGACGTGTGGGAAATGTAAATACGAGGGGGCGTTTTTAAGTTCGCGGAATGA
>DWOX01000358.1:0-10738 GCA_018251315.1 Nastra julia | reverse complement strand
CGCAGCACGCACAGCGCGCGCGAGATCAGCTCCAAATTCATACGGTTCAGCTCGTCTGGACCAATGTTTTGTAGATTTTAATTTCAATAACAAAAAGTTCTTTATGGACCGACTTTCGGTAATGCCTTTGTTGTACAGATATCCATGGAAAATGAGAAGTAATTGTGATTGATGTTTCATACTACTTTAAATAAAAATCCCTAATTCATCGTGCGTCAATCTACATTCCATCCATTATTTGGTGGATGTTCAAATTTATAACGATATGAAATTGTTTAATTAATGTTTACCTTTAATGAGCTGTTCTCTGGCCCGCGCCCAGTGGTCTCTGTTCATGGTGGTCAGCAGACCGATGCGGGGCGCGGGGGGAGCTCCGGCTGCGTCCACCATAGCGTGTAGCAGCTGCGCCTGGATCTCGCCGGGGGTGAGGCGTCCTCTGTCGGCCGCCTTCACAGGGATCGGGTACAGCTGGAACGAACATACTGCATGTATATTTTTGAATACGGTGACGCATAATTACGGTGCTTCATAATGTTCCACACATTATGGACAGGAGTGATCATACATTAGCATGGGTTCTACTGCTTAAAAGATAAATGCATAGTTATCAATGGTTATTACATTTATAGACACTGTTTATATAAATGAGATTTAATCTTTCTTGTCCTCAATTCCTATAAAGATTTGTGAAGTAGACACAGAGTAATTAGTTCCTTAACAAGCTTTTATACGCTAAGTCGGTTAATGTTCCCACTTCCAAGTTTATTTGAGAAAAATATTCTAAGAGCTATCTATTCAATAAACTGGGATTATGTATTTTGCATAAATATAATAGTTTAGTGATAAAACTAAAGCGCTTACTAACGAGACTCGCAGGGAGGGTTTTGGTTAAGTAACGAGCTAACGAGCTTATAAATGAACAGAACATTTAATTTGGCCAAAGTTTGGACAATCTTGAGCTTTAGTCTTTAATTATATTCCGAACATCAGCTCGTTAGGGATTTACCGAGTTTCCAACTTACAGATAAATTGTGAATTGATGATAACGTTTATTTATAGGCGAAGAAAATGTAACTTTAATCTTCTTCTACTACTTAATCGTCTTCTCTGTGACTCTTGATGTTTTTCTGATCATCCATTTTCCAGTCGCGTCTGTCAGTTAGGCTCAACGTAAGCCGGTCATGAGCGCTTCGTAAATATTTTGGGCACTTACATAATTCCTGCACGCAACGACAATGAGTTCCTCGCATTCGCCAGGATCATTGGGCACCTTGGGTAGCTCCAGCCTGTCTTTGCCCACCTCTGGGATGCGACACACTCCCAGCAAGCGGTAGAACTGCTCCATACAGAGTGGCTGGCCCTTTTCGCGACTCGTTGCCCTCTCCAGAGGTAACTCACCCCTATAAACATTTAAATCTGTATTCGTCACACCCTCAACGTACATTCCTTTAGGTTAACGAATTACTGGTTTATCATACCTGTCAAGCATTTCCTTGTAATCGAGCAAGTCGTCGATGAACAGCGCCCCTAAGTCAGCCACCTCATCCATTTTGGCGAAGTGGCGTTTGGGGAACACCATCCCTGGATTGGAGTTGATGGGCAGCGGCAGCCGCACCTTGAGGTACATGTCATCTAGCCACCACTCCGTCACCTACGAAAAATACTTTATCAAATACCTGTCTACTCAGTTTACGCTACCTCCTAGATAAATACATGTACATACCTAATTATTACACAGTTTATTTGGAGTTAAAACCAGTTTTACATAAATTACAAATGAAACCTAGTAATTTTTGAATTCGTTTTATTATCATCAGCGGCTTAATGGTATAAGTTATTATAGTATTCCTATTTTCTTCTAATTTCAATATTGATTTATATGGAAACTGTTGTGGTCTTTAAGTACTAGTAATTTTAACTACATATTTTTTAATTAAAAAAAAAGGTCACTAATTGCCACCTTCTGGTAATAATGAAAAAATAAAAAGTAATACAAGTTCAGAAATCATAATTTAATCACAACTTTATAAAAAATATCTTCTATAGGGTGCTGTTGGACTTAAAAAGAATAATGTTCTTCTAGATCTTTTTCGCTTGGGATTGGGAATAGGTGTGGTATCCTCGGTCACCCAACCGCCATTATTGCGATAAAATTGTGTGACCTCTCTAGACGGACGATTGCTAAAGTGGTCTGACGTATATCTCATAAAAAAATCTTCAATTGACTTTTCTGTAGGTTTAAAACTGTCTGCCGTGTTCAAATAATTTCTGATGGAATCAATTCTATCTCGCAAAAATTTTGGCTTACTTAAATTTGGCAATTGTTTTTGGTATTCTGGTTTCTCTACGGTAACCGAGTTTATGTCTTCAGTCACGAATACATGTGGTATTATTTTATCTCTCACATAATTTACTTTATCTCGGGATGAAAATCCACTTCTGTGATGTCCTTGATGCAGCACATTATAAAAATCATCACTGTTTATGAATAACGGTTTTGGCCTAAAAAATTTCTTTGACAGTTTATCCACATCGCTTTCTTCAAATTTAGGAAATGAGTACTGCCTTCTATTTAATGCGTGATTTCTCTGTAAAGGTTGCTGGTACAGTATTGGGAGGTTTTGGGTCTCCTTTTCTTTGGTTCTAAATCGCTTTTGTGAAAAGAAGTCATGTGAATTCATAGCAAACACTTCCGTGTGTTTATTTCCTATTCTTAATCTTTTCATTGTCTTTCTTTGTGTATGTGTTGGCACAATTTTAACAGGATATAATTTAGTTTTTCGAGGTGGGTCCAAAAGTAGCTTCATCTTATTTCCAGTTTTCATGTATTTATTTTCGTATATGTTTTTGGGAAGGTGTGTACTGTAGTGGTATAGTGGCTTACTGGTCATAATGTTACTCATTGTACTTGTAGTCCATTTTATTATATGTACAGGTGTATGATGGTTTATGTACTTAAATTCGTGCAAGTTTTTGTAAGTATGATATTTTTTAGTTTCTGAAGCCTTCTTTGTCTTACTAATTCGGTATACTGGTGAAACTATATTATTTTCGGGCGGCGCATAAGTATTGTACTTAATAACTTTTACTTTTTTCGTGTTTGTTGATTCTGCTATACTAGAAGGGTATTTACTAGTATTAGCTATTACGGGCCCTACTGTACTTGTAACTGGATGACTTCGTATATTTTTTATTATTTTGGATTTGATTTTGTCTTCACCTGTTGATTGTTCATATTTAGAAGTGGTGTGTTTAATATACAATTTAATCAGTGGATCTTGGTGAAAAGCAGGATATGATTTCCTACTTATTTCTATGTATATCTTGTTTTTGGGTAAAACCGTGAGTCTATTATTTACTATGCTATAATTTTCAGTAATGACCGCTTGGATACTGTCTGTTTTGTTGAATGAAGACGAATCCAATGTTTTCTTTTTATTGTTTGTTTTGTCATTTGGGTTAGTTTTCTTATTATTTTGTATTAAATTGATTTGTTGGATATTATGATCTGATTTACCAGTATTACTCGCATTTGTTCCCAACAATAAGTCGTATGTTTTCCTTGAATCATTGTTATTTACTATTTTCTTCTGAGGAACTAACATTGGGGCAAGTGTTTTACGTATTTGGTAATTATTTATAGTATTTTTCTGTCTCACGTCATTTTCGGTTTCGGGTATTTTAGTGGCTGTTGAATTATCTTCAAGTAAAGTATTATCATAATGAGAAATAAACGTTGGCAATTGACTCGTAGTATGAAATATATTCGTATAATTATCGAAAACGGACCTTTTTATGGCTCTGGTAATGCGCAACATGTTAGAGAAATTATTGCTACCTATGTTGTCATAACGCGGAGTTATGAAATTTGAAGTAAATTTATTTTGAATGGTTGTTAAAAATTGTATTTCAAAGCTCTTACTTAATGGCTTATTTAGCATGTTTGAAGTCCCATTTATATCCCTTTTATTATTCTCATTAACAACTCTAGTAAATGGAGCCTTGGTAATGTTATTAATTAAGTTCTCCGAAGTCCAATACTCTGTGTAATTCTTATAATGTTTTTGAGTCCTATTGGGAGATATCATATTGTGATTAAATATTATTTCATTTTCTAATCCATTAAAAATGGAAGAAGTTAAGTATGTAGAATTGTTAAAAATATATTTGTCTTTCGAAATATTAGATTTTATACTTTCCTTGTTTATTATTCTAGAATGATTATTCAGACTCTTGAACGATTCTGGTCTATCAATCTGAGAGCTTATTAACTGAATTTTATTGTTGGATTTTTTTATGCCACGTTTAATATGATTTTCATATATTTTTAGAGTAGAAATCAATCCTGGAGTTGATTGAGAATTTACAAATTGAATATCAGAGTAGGTATTATAGTCTGGGCTAATATTTAATTTTGTTTTAATAACGTTATTTATTTCAGCTTCTGGAATGTGTTTTAATAATTGCATTTTTTGCATATTAAATATTGAATGATGATTGCCCTTTTCTTTTATATTCTCAACAGTATATTTCTTTATATTGGTAAAGTTTAATGTTACTACTTCAGGAAACGAAGATTTTGGTATATGGCGTATTTTCTCGTTTACATGACCAATGTTTCTATTTACTGATATTTCACTTTCATTATTTTGAATACCTGTCATGTTGTACAATTTTGTTGTTGAAATTAATTTGTTTGTCGTTTTGTATTTATTTTTACGATTATCATTATGTGCCAATGGATCAATACTTATTATTGATTTTGCAAGCTCTATCAAAAATATTTTCTTTTTAGAATGGTTAGGATTCATCGTAGTACTATTTGTAAGAATTTTGGTATTTGATGTATTTACATTGCTCTCGGATATTTCTGTGATCCAATCTTTGTTTTGTTTTAAATACTTGATAAAACTTTCAGTATTATTATTATTGCCCCTTTCAAAAACAGTTCCGTTGACCAAATTTGGATACTGATCTAACGATATTGGAATATCATTTGTATGATCAGAAGTGTCCAATGTTGATACTTTGATGGGATCCGCAGAACCAAAAGTTTTTAGTAAGTTAGAAGTCCTTGTTGTGGCAGACGTAAAATTACGTTTCTTCTTATCACTGTTAATAAAAAGTAAGTTAATGTCATTCGTTAACGCTCTTGTATTATTATCAGTTATTGCTTCAGTTCTTACTGTTGATTGTCTTATTTCTTTTATATTTTTGAAGGCAGGAGTAGTGGTGATCGTAAAGATGGGATTGTTATATCCGTTGTGATCATGGATTGTTCTTTTACCTAAATTTGACCGCCGTAAAGGCTTTAGTGTATTTGTTATTTTTTGTTTCCAGAAGATGTCTGATTTGGCCTTTCTTTCCTTTTCTTTAGAAAATGTCTTTGCCATAGAGCCAAAGGATTTCAATTCATTTGAATATCGAAATTTCTTGGGTGTCATTGAAGTGAAATATCGATTATCCGTAAAACTGTTAACGTAATTAGCATAATTCGTTATTGATCTTATATTTTTGTTAATTATTGGTGCATTCATTGTGGCGTTTTGTTGTAAGTCTTTTTTTGTCTTCGTTGCGAAAATTATGGAAGCCGGAACAGAAAATATGGATATGTTGAATCCTCTCTGACTGAGTAACTCCAATTTGGTCAGTTCTGGAAAGGTTGCTATTTTGGCAGATGTTTCTTTTCCTTCGTACTTTGGGATCTTATTTTTCAACAAAACCCTCGTTGTATTTGTTGTACTAAATATTTTTAGCGCATCTGAATTTGATGATTGATGATTCTGAAATGTAACTGAAGTAAAGTAAGGGTTTTCCCGAGAACGGTCAATGTCATTCGTTAGTGGTTTTATGTATTTGTTAGTTGTCGATATTAACACTGCCTCGTTTGGTTTAAAATCGTTATTAAACGTGAAAAATGAAGACGGATTTGTGGTGACAGTAAAGCCGAGGTTGTTGTTTTCATTCTGATCCACACTTGTAATTTTAAGTATTGGTTTTTGTATGAATGGGGGTTTCATAGAAGTTAATATTTTAGCAAAATTATTTTTTCCTATGAAGTTATTTTTCGGCGATAAAGTGCTTAAATCGGATTCGACTTTTTTTGCCTGTTGGGGGTTCAAAAAATGTAAAGTGCTAGGTTTTAAAGAAGTAAAATTATGGTTTGATCCAAAACGTTCTATATCAATTAAATCGTTCGTTCTTGTTCTTGTTTTCTCATTCACGAGCACTTCTGTTACCGCTGAGTTTGTTTGGAAGTTGCTTTTAAGATTCAAAAATGAATCAAAAGGTATCGCAGTGGATGTAAAGCCCAGTTTATTGTTTCTTTGCTGACCACTAGTAACATTAGAAATATAAGATTTCAACGATTCTGTTATTGCTCGTTGCGTGGTACTAATTTCTTTGGTTGGTCTCTCTTTTCCTTGGATATTGAAAAAAGTATTTTCCATCGAAATATTTAATGACTTCGTCGAATGAAACTTTTGTAATGCATATGGATTTGATGAGTGGTAACTTTGTGGTGTATTTGTAATAAAATTGGTATTGTCTGCAAACGTATTCTTGTACTCAGAGGTCTTTGCTGCATCTAGATTCGATGGATATAAAATTTGTCGGGTTGATGTGAGGGTTCTAATTTTGTCTAAAACATTATCACTATCAATGGAGTGATGGTTTGTTATGTTTGTTTTGTCATGAATTAGTGTCTCAGTTGTTGTTGTGTTTATAATTACCGCTTCAAGTTTTACTGAGTTTGGTTTCAAATTTGTTTTGTTAATGAAAGAATACTTAGAAGGAACAGTGGAGGACGTGAAATCTAATTTCGAGCCATCAATTGTATTTTGAACCAAGTGGGATTGATAAGGAGATTTCGATGATTGTACCGTTGCTGGTTTTGTGAAATATATATTTTTTAATGTTTCATCTTTTCCATTAAATCTCGAAAAACTATTTTTTGTAGAAATTTTGAATGAATCCATAGGACCTAAGATTTTTAACGTAGAGAGATTAGACGCGCCTACTCTCTGCAATATTACTTTAGTGAAGCTACTGTTACTCACATAACTTTTTATGTCTTTTGAATTACGATCGTTCGTTAATGATATTGTTTTGTTATGCAATGCTGCTTTAGTCGTGGATTCTTTACCATGAATTATTGCTTCTGTTATTGCTGGGTTAAGTTTAAAACCTTTTTGTATTATAAGAGATGAATCAAAAGGATCGTTAGGGGTAGTAAGGCCTGATACACTGTTGTTTAAATGAAGAAAAACCATCGATTGTCCCGGTACTGTTAATTTTGTTGAAGGAGGTATTTTGACTGATATGTAATTTTCTTTAAATGTTAAAATTGTATTTATCGGCGAAAAGCTCACTGGATTTGTGGAACCAAAGATTTTATTTACGCGTGAATTAGATGATTGAAAATTTGAGGTTGTCTTTAAAGTTGAATCACTAGTATATCTAAAACTGTCAACGTGACTATCACCGTAATCCAAAATTACGGGGTTTGTAACAGTTTCTGTTTTAATGGAGCTCTGTTTTCCTATCAACTTATTAATATTAGCTTCTGGTGAAACACTCGTCGACTTTGTTGAGCCAGTCATTTTGTTCGGGTAGGTGTTCAATAGTAGAAAATTGTGTGTATTTGTTGTAAAGTCACGGTCTTCATTAAAACTACTAACATAGTAAGAATCAATCGGTACTGTCATTGAGTTTTCATTAGTGACCGCTTTAGTCATTGCTGTGTTTTGTTTTAAATCTTCTTTCATTACAAAATATTTATATACAGGTGTGGAGGTGATTATAAAGTTTGATTTATTTTGTCTCTTCTGATTGTTACTTATACTATAAACAATGCTTGAATCATTACAATTATTTAAAGGCGACGATGTTACTGGCTTTATCAGATCTGATATTTTAACTGTCTTCTCTAGTACATGAATTTTCGAAAAGGTATTTTTTGATGAAATGTTCATTAAATCTGTAGTATTAAACGTAATTTGTGGAATCGTTGCGTCAAAACTCTTAGTCGTGCTTGCGTGAATATCCTTGGGCCCAAAAGTGTTTATATAGTGAGTATCACCATCAGCAGTATCTTGTATTTGTCTTCTATCATGTTTAATTGTCGCTTCATACATTTTTGTGTTTGGTTTTATTTGTTTATTTAAAGTGAAAAATGAAAAACTTGGGATGGTATTGTAGATAACGTCTTTGTTATATCTCTTCTTAACATCACTGGTCTTTAGAACCGATATTGACGAGTCAAAAGTTTTCAATGGCTCTGTTGTGGGTAGTTGAGCAGGAGTCAAAATGTCAAGTGATGTCTCTTTTTCCTGGGGTTTGGAATCCGGAGTGTCAAAAGTTTTTGATGGATTAGGTGGTTGAAAGTTTTGATGCGTAGTTGAACTAAAATTGCGATTTCCATTAGTGATATCCATACTGTAAACATTATTTGTTGTACTCTCATTTCTTTTAATTATCACTTCATTTCTTATTTTGTTCAGTTTTAAGTCTTTTTTCATTGTGTTTACGGAATATATGGGTAAAGTGGTAAAAATAAATTCGGAATTATATAATGGATACAATCCATTATGCACCTCAGTAGTGTTTTGAACTGGTTTTAAATTACGTAAAGGCTTTAATATTCGCGCTGTAGTTGGTTTTATAAGAGTTACTACATTAATTGATTTCTCTCTGTCTTTGAATTTTAGAGATTTATTACTTGATAAGATCTTCATGGAGATCGTAGAACCTAAATTTTGTTTATTTTTATTAGATGTTTGTAAGTTCTGAAATATTTCTGAAGAAAAATTATAGTTGTGAATTAAACTATCGGTGTCAACATCGTTCATTCTGTTAGTTACTTCATTTGTTTTTTCACTAAATTTTACTGTTGTGCCCTTAACATTGTTGTTATTGTCGTTTATAGTCAAAAATGAATAAGAAGGAGAACTGGTAGTCGGTAACTCATACATTTTTAAGGTTTTATGATCATATGGTGTAGTTTGATGATGATAATATGGTGTACTTTTTATCATATTCGGAAAGTCAGATGGTGATTTTGGAAAAGTATTTAAGTCTTGAAAAGATTCCGTTATTCTTTGAGTGATATTATTAGAACGAACACTTGTAAGTGCGTTTTGATTCGATAAATCTAGGTTTTGGGACAGGATACCGTCACTGCAATTTTTAGTTGGCATTGTAGTTTGAAATGTATTGTTGCTTAATTCTTTGAAAGCGTTGGATGTAACAGTTATAATTGGTGGTGAGATTTGTTTGCTAATATCCGAGGAAGAATTATTGTTAATGTACTTATTATAGTTATCTATGAGTGTTAAATTAAGGTCGAATGATGGTGACTTTGTAGTAATTTTTACTGTGTCGCTTCCCAAAACATATTTTCTAATAAATGTTTTAGCAGTCGGTTTGGGTTCAAATTTATTAATATTTCTGATATTATTATAATCACTGCGTGTTATTAGTGTCGTCAATGTTTTTTTCATTTGTGTTTTAGTATTTTTATTCCGACCGCTTCGTGCTTCTTTCTTGTTTTTCTTTTCATTATTTCGTTTCGCTGTCTCACTTACTATATTTGTAAAATTAGATTCCATTTTGTTTTCAGTTTTTGTATCAATTTGTGGTAGATATTGTTTTTTAACTGTTGTGAACGGAATATTCGTTACTTCTCCCAAAATCGTAGCCTTTCTTTTCGTTTCTCTTGGCTCATCTGTAATACTCGAAGTTGTAGTAAAAATTGGTAAAGTTTGCTTAAAATTATATGAATTTTCATTATCCTCAGCACTCATAAACATTGGAATAACTGTATTAATTGTTGTATAACCTTTGTGGAAATCAGATGGATATATATATTTTGGAGATATTGTTTTTATTTGTGTTTGTTCAACATCCATATTACTGAAAGTAATCGCAGAATTTTCAGATACATTAAAAGCCTTCTTATTTCGAACTGAATGTATCACGTCACTTAATGTAGTATACATTTTGTATATTCCTGTGGGTGAATAGTTTGAAGTAGAGCTTGTTGGTACAGTTATTGTCCAATTTATTATACTTTGGTTATTATTAAGCATTTTCGGCATTATGAGTCGTAAAGTAAACAACGGGCTCGTTGCTTCTTCTTGATAAACAATATCTGAGTTATTTTTGAACGTTGGTTTGTTTGTAGTAGTTTTAGTATCGTAGCTTTGAATAACGGTATTGAAATTATTAGCAATAATGGTACTTTTTATATTCTTCTTTGTTGAATATGGAGATGAAACACTGTTGTTTGTTACATATGGTAAGTATTCTAACGATGTATTATTCTTGGTTATGTTTTGCGATATATTAAAAGCAATTGTAGGGTGCGTTGTCAAATCAGTTTCTGGAGTAATATAAGACACGTTTAAATTCATATTTTTGCCCTTTATGTCTTCAAATATTTCATTAGAAATAGTTTTTTTTGATACTACAGTGGATGTCGCTGTAATGTCAGTATCAAATATTTTTTGATTACTTTTTGTAGTACCATTCTGTGCATCTATTTTAAAATTGTTATTGTTGTAAGATGAATTGCTGAATTTGCGAGATATTTGGTATAATTTTTGTGCGCTTAAAGTATCCGTATTCACAAAGTTATTTTCTGATTCTTTTATAGTAGAATGATATGTACTAGTGATTTCAGGTATTTTGATTGTATTATTATTCAATGCGATTGTAAATAAATAGTTTGAACTTAATC
>DWOX01000357.1:0-10743 GCA_018251315.1 Nastra julia | reverse complement strand
ACTATGCAGTGGTCCAATTTTATTTGTTGACGTAACAGAGTAAATATCACTTGTCTTCCGATAAACAACTAACGCTTCACAACGAGAACTCGTTCCTACCGAGGCCGCGTCTAGTCTCTGCTCAGAGTTAGTCAAAAATTGAGCACAAGTTACAAAAAATCTCATCAAACACAGCGCAAGTACACATGTAAACGAAACAGTTATAGATAACAAAAAACGATCAGATCAACGAAAACAAAATGTTTATTGTTACTGAGCAAAGACTAAGCTCGACTTTACCTATGACTAGTTATGTAACCATAGCCCTCCTGTGTTGATCTTACATCGACGTGTTGGGAACACCTGGGAGCACTGAAGATTTACTTTGAATTTGCAGAAAAAAAAGGTATGAAAACCTACAAAAATATTGTGACATTTTGACACGTAAGCAAAGACATCAAGAAATCAATTTTAAATATCGAAAACAATCGTATTTTAAATAATGATGGGATCAAGAGACCAATAGAAGTGTTCCGTAACACGTGACAATCACATCCAACACGCACACATTTGTACTACGCCAGTGCCACCCGCCTGACGACCGCCGACCACCTTCCGAATTCAAATCCAAAACGATTCTAAAATACCTAAAACTACAAAAAAAAAGAAAAAATGCAACAACCGGCCAGCAATTTAGAACGAAGCTGCAATTTTTACACAACGCGAACCCAACTTCGCGAAACGATAATTTGTGAAAAATTTTGGCGTATCGACATTTGAAAGAAAAATAACTGTCACTTATAGACTTCTTAAAACTAAGGGGGTAAAAGAAATGGTTAAAACAGCAGTCGATCGCCAGGGGGGGATTAGTCTTAACGAGTCCCTTTCAACAGAACTTAGCAATCACGAAAACCTACTTTCTAACACTGACACCGAATTATCTATTACAATAAAAATAGCTAACAATCTAAAAAACTGAAAATATAAGCCTTACTTCCATTCTTATTAACTCTGCACTGTCACCGAAACATCCATTTACATGAAAAAGCCTTTAAAAATCAAAACGTTGCTAAGTTCGTATTCAAAGTGAACCGATTGTTATTATCACTTTACAACTTTAATTGGGGGATTCCGAGGGATTGTGGTGGGGATTAGCGGTGGATGGCGGGATCCCGCTGTTAAAGTTTGTTGGTACACACGATGCGACAATTAACCTAAGATCGCCCTTTGTTCTACGTCAACGTACTTTACTCACCATCTAACACTCAACTACGCCGTACCGATACACTTTACAACCGAAATGGATTCCTTTGAAACGACAATGTGCTTGTGTTACGCGTCGGTTTAGCCCTTTTGCTTCTGTGATCCATTCTTATGAAATTTCTTTTAATTGTTTTAGGCATATTTTCCAAGAAAACTTATGTCAAAGATAGTGTTAAGGAAATTTAAGTTATTTTTAAACAAAAAAAAAATATTTCGGTACTTAACAATTTATTAGCTTATCACTTTGATATTGCAAAAAAAAGTTACTTGCATAACGCAATTTCAAGTCTGCTGTATTTAATGAAAATGCGCGTTATTGCGTCAGTTTTAAATTCAAGATCAACCTATCGAATCCTTAGCTGAATCAATATCAAAACCTATCAACCATCAATCAAAAAACGTGGTAAAATATGGCGAAAATAGTACCAACTCGCAATGAACGTCAAAACAACAACGCACGATAACATTTCAAAGGAAAACATTGTTTACACAACACTTACCGATCAGTGAGACATTATTAATAACATTCAGTTCGAAATAATTGCAGACACTTCAAGAATTTTCACTTATAACAGGCTACTTCACTATAAATCTCTATGGCGTGCCTGTAGATTGCCATAAAATCTTAACATTTAGACACGTCTTAAAACAAGTACACATACTGTATCTCTACCATGAGTTTATGCAAACGATACTCGCTAGCGTTTATAGTAAATGTTCGTATAGAATTTTTTAGTTCATTGCGTATCCGCCAGCGGCGCTGAACAAAATTCTATGCAAAAATGTACTATAGACGCTAGCGAGTATCACTTGCATAAACTCATGCTAGAAGTACAGATATTAAAAAAAAAATTGACAACCTATCAATATTTACGATAGGACAGCCTTCTATAATACTCATTGAGGTTTTTTAAAGATGTTCATGGGTAGTAAGCACTGTTCAATTATTTTAGTCAAACAGTAGTGGGTTAGCCACTAAGTCCTACACCAATTACACTAGAGCAGCATGAAAGAGAATAATGTATGACTATGTTTCATTTAAGGGTTGAAATCAAGCCTTAAGGTACCACTACTAACCAACATATCCACTGGGGTCTCTGCCGTCGACGCTGTAATGGTCGTTGAGGTATATCGCGTACTTCAAGGCGTCCTCGGGGCTAGCGGTCCACTCAAGGATCTTCTTGCACCAGTACATCCTCAGGAAGCCGTGCATCTTCCCCTCCTTCACCAGCTGGATCTGGGCAGAGTTCCACAGGTCGTCGTGCGTCTGCGACTTTGACAGCTGCTCCAGGGTGTATATGTGCGATCGTTTGTCTTTTCTGAAGATGGAAAATAACTACATAACTCAGGCTATACGTTCATAAGTAATGACAGTCGTTATTTGATGTAACAAGATTCATTTTTGGTAGGTATCAGAAAGGAATGTTTGCGTGATTGAGCCATATAAGTGATAATAAAATGATATAATGTTAACGATTAAATTAAGAATACAGATACTTGTATTATAGAAATATTGACTGTAACTTAAATCAGATATCATTATAGTCTTGCTTTACGCCTCTGTCCTACTTCTATTCATTCTTTAAGAATTATTAAATCAAATACGATTATACAGAAGTGTTACAATACCTATGATCGTCTAGTGTCTTCTGCGCCCAGTTACTGGCGCCCTTGACGCTGTCGTAGTGTTCGCAGTAGAAACAGAAGTTGTCGGCGAGCTCCCGCCGCACTATCGCCTCTTCCAAGTATGCGTTCACACTCTCCGTGTACTTTGATTTATACTCTTGCACACATAACGCCACTCGTTGGACAGATATTTGACCTGCGACAATACTGATTATGTTACAATTTGTAAGTATGATTAAATAAGTCAACTGTTTTGAGCGTTGTTCAATGTTTTACAGTTACGCAAAAATTTATTGTACAAATCTGGCCTCAGTTATGTCTAAATCTGACAGTTTGAAGAGACTTTTAGCCTCTAAATAACAAAATACAATTTCAAATTGGGTATCATCAATTATCATGTTATAATAGGTAGTACATAATAATGGTGTCATACCTGCACCAATATACTTAGTATCCAAATCAAACTGCAGAATGTTTTGCAAAAGTGTCTGATATGTTATCTAACAATAACAACTAGATTTGAGTATTCAACAGTTTTACTGTGCCATCTGATACAAAAGTGCTATCTAAAAAATGACTCACCAAAATGATACCAGGGTGATAAGTTACTCAATGCATTCTGTGTGGGATCATTCCTCTTGGTGGAGAATATCTTTAACCTCTTGTCCAGGAAAGTCTTAAGTGTTTTTATAGCCTCATCATATCCGGGGCCGGCCCATTCTATAGGCCCTACTGACTTGTCTGCTTCTCTGGACTCTATCGCTTCATCCCAATCTATGGGCTGGAATTAAATGCTTATTGTACTGTGTAATATGGGATAATGGATATATAATAACAGTACATTTATACAATAACAGCTCAGGTTAAAGGTAAATATTATTTTGTGTATTTCGTTTATTTACCAACCATTAGAATAGTATATAAAAATGATCTAAAATCAGACAAATTATTTGTATGACATAAAAATTGATATTTTTTTTTTTATGTTTCTTTGGTTCTTTACCAATATTATGTTTTGTTTTAATTGAGACAATACCTTCCTTATATTTCTTATGTACGTTAATAAATTGAGATACTTACTATACTTTATCTTGATTATTTGTAGTAATGCAAATAATGTAATTTCTTTGTTTCATTCATTAAATTTACAACCTATAATGTTGTCAATTCCTAACAAAAAACATTGGTAATATAAACCCAACAGCATTCTCTTACCTCAGGGTCAAACTTGCTAGTGTAAGGATGCTTTATAACTGGAGGGAACTCAGTCAGATATTCTGTGAGTTTGTTGTTTATCTTATTTCTAATAGTTCTAGCTGAATATTCCTGTTTGTCTGAGGCTATCCAACAGGGCACTATGTTGTGAGCGTCTACCTGGAATCAATAATACAGATTTAAATGGATTAAAAATTTTTTTTTAGCTATCTGACAAATGTAACAGAGCATGGTCTTGCCGACAACTATGGCAAAGATAGTTATCATTTGTTAGAATATTGTTTGTCGCCGACAATCTGTTGGTACGAAAGTTCTGTCTATACTGGTTCAAACAAGCTTGCAATGCCACGCCACCATCCTGTCATCCATGGGCATCTGTGATCATCCCAAGGACTGCAATATGACTATAGGATGGATTGTTAGAAGGTAAACACTTCCCTTACAGTCGGTTATCTTCAGATAAGCTTAAAAAACACATTTAATCCATAAAGTGATTGGTAAACATGCATAATCTTATCATATCTGCATTTCAAACCTATATAACAATAATAGATACATTGCAAATCCAAACAATTTGTATTGCGTGAAGTATTATTGTAAATTATATCTTACACAGTAGGTAATAAGGAATAGAGTCATTTGTGTTACCTGGATCAAAGGCACAGTTTTTTTGAGTTTCTTTTTAGCTCCTTCCAGCCACCCTAGAGGCACCCTCAGAGGGTTGAAGTCACAGACAACAGCCCCGATTTTATGATCAATCACCCATTGTGGTAATGCTTCTGCCCCACTGCCTTCCAACAGGTGAAAAGATATGTTTAGCTTCTTGCAGTCTGCTGCTACCTTCTCTAGACCTGAAAAGTATTGAAAAACTTTTCATCATACTATCCATATACCTTAAGTGCATGAGGCTAGATTTTTAATGGGCATTAAGGAGCAAGTGTAATTTGAGCACGCAATGCAGTCTACCTTTGTTTTTTTGGCTGTTGCAAAGAAACCTACCTTTAATGAGAAAGTGGAACTGCCTCACAGAAGCATCTAGATATTTTGCTATTAAACAAAAACACACATGCAGAGGCACCTCATTTTTCAAAGCCAGTTTCTGAGCGAAGAGAAAAGCCCAATTATCTTGGACTCTGCTGTCTCGAGACATCCAGTAGACGATGCCTTCACAACCGTCTGCCACAGTTTGCTCTTGAGATATGATTCTTACGCGGTTTTTATTAAAATTGAATTTCAAAATTGATTCTGCTGTTTGTTCCCGCTTTGACTGTAATTTTTGCATGAACTCCTCAATGTTGGCGCCAGTTTCGGACGGGGTCGAAGAAGACAGAGTAAGTTTCGGTTTCTTAGCAGCTGAAGCCATTTTTTGGACAGTATGCAGACAATTTATGAATTTTATTCTCATTAAGTTAATAAGATTATTTCAGGTCTTTAATTTTTAATGTAGGCTCATGTTTTCTC
This sequence comes from Nastra julia, assembly GCA_018251315.1. NCBI lineage: Eukaryota > Metazoa > Arthropoda > Insecta > Lepidoptera > Hesperiidae > Nastra > Nastra julia. Next base: position 5,199 of record DWOX01000357.1, on the reverse strand, counting down.
ATAGATGTTGTTAAAGGTAAGTTCTTGCTTTTGTTTTGCAATAGTTACATCGGCTTTGATTTTTACTTCAAAACTTTGACATTTAATTCATTCATTGTCTGTAATTTATACCATGACACTTGTCATTGACAGCTGACGTATGTATAAGAAACTGGGATTGGCTTGGATTCTTTTGAATTTGAAGACAGTACTCAATATTTATACAGTACTCTATGACAGAACTTACAATAGTACTGGTTAAAATTCGGACTACTAGGAATATAAATACTAAAAGTATAGCTTCTAGCTGATAGAGCATAGTCCCTAGTTCTAGCACCATATAGAAAGACTAGTCTCTACTCTACTCTTTCACTAACAAATGAGGCAGAACAACATCTACCCGGTTTTCTAGTTATTTATAAATTCCCTGCCCGAGGATAAAGACCGGTTCTTCCTTTTAATGACTATATTGACAACAACGGATGTTGTCGTGGAAATGAAGAATCGGCTAAAGTCTGCAGCTACGTTTATTATTATTATTATATTTGTACGTTTATACTGAGTATTTCATACTTCGTAACGTACCTAGTTAATATTTTTTTAGGTATAAAATAATGGAATCCCTACCAAAATCGAAAGCAATCAATCATTTTAAAAGATTATGATAAACTGAACTGAACAGTTTAACCGTCTTAAATACAAGAAATAAAATCACGTATTTTTTCTTGTTTATTAATATACAAAGATTTTATGAAATAATAAGTTAATAGGATATCTGATTGATTTCAAATGTCTTGTTCAGCACTGCCACTAATAGTGGGAAAATACTTGTCTTTTATAATTTCACTGCAAGGATGGCAGTTCACCCCCCGATCGATGTTTATTTTCATGCAGTCCAACGAGCAGAAAGAGACAAGTTTGCAGTGGTTGCAAGTTATGTTGTCCTCTGTAGCGGGCAGTGAGCATTCGAAACAGACATCAAATATTTTGACCTTAAACAATAAAAATTCGATAAAATCATCCAAAAATTAAAAACACAAGACAACAAATTACAAAATGTATCTTTGTAGGTAGGTATATTGGGTTCAGATTTCTTTAAACTGAATCCACTTTTAAAAGTCAGTACAAATGTTGGTTGTTTCAGAAAATAAGTAAGTAAGTTATAGGAGTATAAAATGAATTCGTCGATTTCTCAAAGCAGCCTCTAGTTTATTTCACGTTTGTAAATTTATAGCTCAAAAATTAGGCAATTTTACCATTTAATTAAGATATATAACTTGAAACATACATGCTTAGAAAACAGTTCAGGTTTTACATAGCACCTCTTCCACACTAGTTCAGAATTCGAAGATTCTGATTCTGTGTAATTATAGATTTCTTTCACGTCGTTTTCAATTATTGTTTTTTCAGCAGCCGTTAACGGTGTCTTCAATATGATGCTATTCATTATTCGGCTATTGCAAAATTGGACAATGTTCAGTAAATGTATTAAAATACGGCGATCGCCGTAAGGTTTCTTTTTAGTATTTGCGAGAATGTTCCAAATTTCTAAGCAATGATCTGCCGTTAACCAAAGACCGGTGATCTTCTTCTGTTTTATTTCTTTCAGTATCATGTTCCAGTGACGATGAGCGAATCTGCAACCATTACACAGCTAGTAACTTTTAGGTTCACACCCGTAGCCTCATCATCATTAAATTTATAATTTAGAGATAGAATTTGTTTGTGCAAACGAATGTTACTATTTTCCAAAGCTACTCAACTGATTAAGATATGGTTTTCAGGCCATTGGCGATTGTCCCTAAATAAATATCATGGCACTAACTCGTAGCGTTGTAAAACAAACTTCCATTTATCTTTGCATTGTGCAAAGCTATTACTGAAGATTATAGATCAACAAATGTTCCTAAAAATTTAAATTCTGATTTTCTTTTATCTTACTTCTTAACAATGACGACGAGGTCCTTGAATATGTTTGCTTGTAGCCACCTAATGTGCAATAGTCTTGCACACTCGGTCACCAAGTCCAGCGCCAGTTTGTATTCTCCTACATCATCCATCACTCTGCCTGACAATTTAACTACTACTTTTTCTTCCTTCTTCGGTTTTTCCACTTTCTTACTTTTTGCATCTGGTTTCGCAGCTGATAAGGAGCAATATGGTTTTAAAGTGTCGTATAGTAAAATTATTCTACATAACTAAGTTAAATTACACTTACCAGAATTGCCTGATTTGGATTGATTTCCTTCTAATTCAATCAGTGTTCTTTTCGCAAAGACAAAAATATTTTGGTATACTTCATCTCCATTAAGACATACTATAAGAGGGTTCGCTCCGTATAGAAGTAAATCAGTGATCTGAAATATAAATATATTAACTTCGAAGTTTTGTTGCAGTAGTTTAACAAATCACTAACATTTTAATACTACCTTACCTTTTGTAATCGTTCCGTCCCATCGAATGTTTTAAAGAAAGGAAAATAAAACATTTTCAATAAAACGCTTTGTTGAAACTCATTAATATCTGCATTTAGATTGGTATTTGGATGTCTGATGAATATATCGAAAATATTCATATTCTTAGTCATTGCAATGTCTATTGCTGATCTTCCTTTGAAATGTTCCGTGGGACTAGAATTGTAATCAAGTAAAATTTCTATTAACTCACGTCGTACCTGCAATAAATGAAAAAATGTTGTGTCGTATGATTATAACACAATTTCTATAAAGAACGTTCCGCTAATCATAATATTTGTATACTTTTTGTTTTACCTCTTCTTCAGTTTCATTTTCTGTTTTTCTTGCAAGTACAGCATGTAACAGAGTTGGACCTAGGATGGGTGCCGTATTCTCATTCGGTGTATCATATAACAATCTATGCTGAGCATCAGCGCCATATTCAAGTAGGGCTCTTATTATGTCTAGATTTTCGCTGTTAAATGGCTGTGAAATCGCTATGTCTAACGGTTGGTATCCTAAAACCTGATTGAAGACTTACTTAAAAATATATAATTATGTTGTAAAAAATAAGGTAATTCAATGGTATTGATTATAGGGTTCAAAGATAAATTACCGCAGGATAAACTTCATTGATATTAGCACCGTAGAAAATTAAATGTCTTACAGCTTCAGATGAACCGGAAATAATGGCTATAAATAAAGCAGGCTGTGGGCATGTTACTAATTTGGGATCAGCTCCATCACATAATAATTGAAATAAAGTTGAAATTAATCGCTCCAACCTATAAATTGTATTTTACATTATATTAAACAACAAAAGTTTCATGGTTACCGGTATTAACAGGGATAAAAACTACCTGTCTCTTTTTAGCTTTTCAGCGCTATCGACCGAATTTATGTCATCTTTGTCACTTTGCGCCATTGCCTCCTTACTTGGCTTAGTTGCTTCTTTCAATACTTTAGACGCATTTTTTTTTGGATTTTTATCAGGTCCTTTTTTTGTATCTTCTTCAGTAACATCCACTTCCTTTACCATGTCATTTAATTCGAATATATACGGCACAGGATTTATCCCCGTTAGACGATACATATTTTCTACTTTGGTAGCATATTCGTGATTGATATTAATATACATTATTTTATCCTCCGTAAAAGACTCTTCGGATATTTGTTCCACAAGTTTTAGAGGCAGAGCTTCAGATTTTTTTTTCGTGGAGATTTCACTCATGTTTTTAGTTTTGCTTGGATTCTTGGGTAATGTTCCACCGACGCTGGGGGATGGTCCCCGCAATGTATTCCATTCGGAAACGAATATTTCTGTTGATGCTTAAGGAATAACAATGGAGTGGAGAAATAAAAAAATTAATGGCGTTGGTAAAAGTGGTGCCTAAAGATAATGATTAAATAATACTTACTAGGAGAGGCAGCGACGGTTGGTAATAACGCTTGTAGTACGTCGTTAGGGGCGATATCTTTTTGTACACAAGCAAGATTAACCAAAGCCACGCCGAGGGGGGTGCAGCACGAATCATTGTAGCTGTTCACATTAGCTCCAGCTTCTACCAAAAAATGTATGACTTCAACTTGTTCACCACACTATTGTATTATATACGTGTTAGTATATATTTGCCATGGAAGTACATATTCAAATAAATCAATTATAACTTATACATACTGTCGCATACATTAGCGCAGAGTTCCCTTGTATATCCGCCACGTTTGGATTTACATTATTTTCATTAATTAGTTGAGTAACTAGAGAAATTTGTCCTAAATAGCATGCCATCAGTAAAGTTCTGAATAAAAATTATCAGTTAATTTGTATTTTATAACAGTTAGATAGTAAATATAGGTTTTTATTTGTTTTTACTAACCGACAGTCTAATTCATGTTGACCGGGTGGCTTAAAACTTTTCCTAGGACCACTTAAAATCGTCGTCAAATCTAAATTGGATCCTTTTCTCTGAAATTCGTGTTTGTAGCAATGCTTCATCATGTGTATCATTATCTCGTTGTTATTCCACGAGTAGAAATGACCAACATCGCTTATATCTTCAGGTGTTTCTCCCTGAAGTAGAATATTTATGAAATTATAAAATGTGTCAAAAACTAAAATAAATGTTTTTTGAGGGTGAAATGTAAATATGTATGTCCTCCTGACTTCTCGATCGGCTTGCATATTTCAACACGCAACATTATTAGATTCGTCTCCATCATTGCTATAGGCTAATCTGTTTATTACGATGTCTTTAACACTCTTACCCAGAAACATATTTTTAGACATTTTTTTTTTAATTATAACTTATTCATCAACAATGAGGCTTACATCTTTATCTTCCACTTCCAATACTTCTGCGTTTTCCTCCAAAGTATAAATCTTTCCTTTGTAATATTCATTCTCAAACATTTCTGTGTGACAAAGAGCGCTGGACATGTCCGTGCAGTGGTCTGGATACAATTTACTCCACTTGTTAACTGCTGTCAACGGGTTTGCCCCGTAGTGTTTTAACATCTCCAGTGCAGTGTTTACTTCACCTAACTTCGAATGAAACAAACAGTAACAGATTTGAATAAATAGTATTATTCAAATATTCGTTTTAATTTAAATATACTGAGATAGAGAGAAAGTCTACTAAATGAACAGCTAGTCAGTAATAAATTCTTTAAGTTCTCATCATTATTATAGACTGGCATCGCCCACGGCTCCGCCTGCGTGGATCTACTCCTCTCCTTTTCATCTTAGCGTGATGTTATATAGCAT
>DWOX01000356.1:0-10750 GCA_018251315.1 Nastra julia | reverse complement strand
TTTATCTGACTTGCTGAAATTGATGTTACAATATCTCTAACTATTTTAGTTTTAATTTCTGTCGGTACAAGACAAGAGACTGTCTGTATTTACTTCTGGTTCACGTCACATGACGTATTTTTATTTTAGCGACTACAATCTGGTACTTAATTGATATTTAATTATTAAGTACAGAATAACAAGCTAATTAAAAATGATGTAAAATAATTGTGTCTATAAATCTTAAGTAAAATTGCACCTTTTTGATTTTTTTTCTGGAGCTTAAATTTTAAACAAGAATTTTTTTTAATTTTTAATTTAGAGTGGTTAATTTAAATGTACATACAGTCCATGTCCAATATTGTCGTTAGGCTTTCTGATTTTAACTTAACTTTCGCCGCCGACTGTACACGTCCAATCTATCAAATAAAATTCCCTTTTTATTCCCTCATTCTCTAACAATTTCAGATTGATCCGCGACCACAAAGCGGCCCCAACGCCGCAGTATACTCTCGTACTTAACAAGGATCGCAGATATTCTTTAGGGAAGCCGATATTGCCCCAAAATCTTGGGGCTATTCATCCTAAGAGCAAATTTCCGGTATTCCCGAAACCTTACCCGCTCCTTATTAAATCCTCCCCTCGAAGACCGGGAACGAGTGAATGGAACCGGTTTAATCTTCGGCCTTTGACGGATGACCGGCCGCGTGGTAAATACAACTAAATTTGTCATGATATTTTCATAAGCGGAAGATTGAGGCATATCCATTGAGACGTTCAGAGAGTTTGAAATATTGTGCGGTCGACTGACTTATTATTTTACTCGTAACATACATACTTCTGTATTCCTGTGCATCCCTATACTGATTAGTGAATGGCAGTGATACAAATCGTGTTAAGTAAAAATTTTCGATCATAAAAATTTCAATGTTTCAGGCTTAATGGAAATGGAAATTCACCTTTTGATTAGCGGACACTGCAACTGAGATACTGCATATTATTTTATGATAATTCAATATAGCAATTTAATAGGCGCACTTCGTGAGTTGCAAGATATATGATATAATGACTACCGCGTCGTAATCAGTACATGATCGTAAAGCAAGGTCTTTTATCAGTGAATGACCTCGACACTCGCGCGCCCCACCCCCCACCCCTGTACCCGCACACACCCCGCGAGGCGAGGTAACACTTGACATTAAAGAACAAAGTGTTAAAAGACTGTGGTCGCGCCAGCTTTTGACCTCGTATGCTAGTTGTTTACCAGATTGCGCTCGATGGAGGGTTATGTTTCGTGCGTATATGTATGTATGTGTACATATAACTTTAGCACGCTTCAGGCTTCAATGCATCGCTTTATATAATGGTTACTTGATTAAGTAATAACCTAGTCAGCGTAACAGGGTCACCAATGCATCGCCGACCATTTAATTAAGGTTCTTGCATTGTTTCATCTGGAGAACGTTCCTGAAACGCGAAGAAATATTTCTAGCGCTATTTTTATCGGTTAACTATCCTTTGCATTGCTGCTTAAAGTAACAATCGCTCGCGGTTCCACTCACGTCGAAGGATTATATTTTTTATTGCTGCTCCTCTCCTATTCAGCTTATCCTGATGTTCTATAACTTATAGCCTTTCTCTATAATGGACTATCTTACACTAAAATAATCTTTCAAATCGGTCCAGTAGTTCCTGAAATTAGCGCGTTCAAACAAATAAACTCTTCAGTTTTATGTTATTGGTAAAGAGATAGATAATTATAAGTATTGCCGAAATAAAGCTTAAAAAGCCGATAAGGTAACAATATTCCGGTAACAAGGATGCTGAGGGTATGACCGCCTTACATCTCGAAACAATAGCCGTCTATAATTATGTTCAGTGTAAATAAATAAGAGAGCTGTTCGCTCGCGGCGACTGGAAGCAAACACTGTTATTCCCGAGATCGACTGAAGGAACTCCGCAGTGATCCGGTAACACGATACAAAGGATTACTTTGTTTTAATAAAACTTATGATAAGGACGAGGATACATTGGACTCGGCGTTGACTTAGTCATTGCGATAGATTGGTGAAAAAATATATCGTTCAAAAGTAAAAATTTTCACCATAGTAATCGGCAACACCGTGCTTTGTAACTAACTCGTATGTTAAATAGCGAAAAAAATTGAAAAATTTTTTTTCTACCGTTGAGTTTATTCGGATCTGTGGAGGATAACGTTAGACAATAGGGGAGTTACGGAGTTACTATCACTTCAGAGCAATATTTTTATAACCTTACAGTTAGAATATCCCATCTTGTATTGAAATAAACATATGTATTATGAAGTTGGGCACACTCCACATTGTAGTCTACATCAATGGATTTATTTTAAGCGTAATTCGTTATGGTGCTCTAAAGATGCGGATCGAAAGATTCTGTTAGTGACTGTTGACGAAGTAAATCTATTTAAAATACGAAATATTGTAAGATTAATACGTACGTATGTCCCGGGTTTTACGGAGCTCGCGCCGCGGGCGGTTCCCTTCGTATTTTATTCATATTTTGTAACCAATCTTTGTGGTAGCTGCGTCAATATTTACTTATAGAAAATTTCGTTTATTGAAATATCTCAGTTTGAGTTCAATTTTCGTGTTTAAACAATATCGGTTACGGCCCAAGGCCTTTGTAACTAAGTAGTCGAGGGGTTTTAGATGACTGTCTGTTTGTTTTAAGGTATTTATGATAATCATACGTGAACTGAACGAGACTGGCTTCGGTACCGTAAACCTTGGTATATTACATCTGGTCCCTTCAATTTCGAACGAGAAATTGGTCAAACTGTTAAACTGTCCAGCTTGCGCTATGCCGATGACACAACTCTTTTAGCTTCTTCCGAAGCTGAAATGAAGGAACTCTTAGAGCGTGTGGAAAGCGCATGTCTAGGCAGGTCTGGCAAAAAACACAAACAAGACCAAAATAATGATAATCGACCGCCTAAACCGACTCCAACAGACCCATTTACTTGACGTCTACGAAATCGTGGAAGAATTTCTATACCTTGGATCTCTCATCAATAACAAGGAAAGTTGTGAGCCGGAAATACATCTGCGCATCGCAATGGCTAAAGCAGGAATGTTCACTTAGTTCGTACACTAGTCTTTTCCATATTTTTATATGGCGGGGAGTCATGGACCTTGAAAGCCACAGACATAAAGAGAGTGGATGCGTTCGAAATGTCGTGTTGGCGACGCTTATTAAGAATCCCCTGGACAGCTCATCGCACCAACGCCTCTATTCTCATGGAACTCAAACTCACCTGTTCCCAGAGACTTTCCAGCATTTGCCTACATCGAATCCTCCAATACTTTGGACATATTGCTAGAAGACCATCTGACAATACGGAGAAACTGATGGTGACAGGCAAAATTAAGGGCAAGAGAACTCGCGGCCGCAGTCCTATTAGATAGTCGGATGAGGTATCGAAACACCTGGAGATACCAGTCAGCGTGGCTCTCCATCAAGCTGAATCACGCTGCTCCTGATTGATGATTTTCAATCAATCACATCGGTGACTTAGGGTCCTTAAAGAAGCGGGTCATTCGCTTTCTTTTTTGACCGGCAGTACGTCGGTGACGCCCCTGGTGTTGCTGCTGTCCATGGGCGGCAGGGATCACTTATCATCAGGTGACCCGTCTGTTCGTATGGCCTGCCTTAAGGCATAAAACAATTGTTTCACATCTCCAACGCGTCAGATGGAAGGTACTGCTGACATATTTTTTCTAGCTAGAGTATACATACCTCATTACACCCATTAAAATCCTACACGATCAAATTTACAAATGCCTAACATAATCCCAACTTTACAAAGTTTTAGTTTCACGTCGCTCTATTCATAATACCCATAAAATAAACCCGAATTATAGTCGGGAGTTTGTAACTTATTTTAATAATGGACATGACTAGTGGACAAAACCGCCGAGTTTCTACTCAATTAAAAGTTTCAAACTACGGAAAGGACTGGTATTAGAACAGCGCTGTTGGTAGTGATCCGAGATGGATCGTTACGGTTAGGAAGAATGGCGTTGAACTCGCGGCTCGCTTTGGAATCCAATTTGGATAAAACTGACAATTCAGTTTGTCCCACCAATTTTGGGACGCAGGGAAATACGACATAGCAACGTGGAATTTAATAATTAAGCTTCATATTTAGTTGAATACGGGATTTTCGTAGTAAATGAGAAGTAAACTTTCGCAACTTTTGGAGTTTCGTAGAAAGATTGGGAGGCAATCATGTTTAGCCATGTTTGTTCGTCCTTCAGTCGATCTGCCTGTCACCTGCGTAGCTCATAGATTCTAAGAAGTTAGAATTAAAAAGGTATAATCTGGCATGACATTGTTTATCGCCGCGACGAAGTGAAATGATAATCCCCAATCTCCAAAAAACAATTTAAGTCGACAAACAATATATCTGTTTTCGGAGAACTTAGAATTAAATTAAGCCACGGTTTAAGGATTGTTTAACTTGCTTCTAGCAACTGATTAATAAAACTGTATCAAAAACGAGAATCCAAGGCAAACTTTGGTATAAATCAAGTGAAAGTAAGATGAAATAAGTTTTAAAATACGAGTAAAATTGAGCTAAATAAAGGGGTTTGGTGCTGCAGGGATAAACCCTGTCGTTAATAGTTTAAACCCGAGATATACCGTCTGCGGTCAGTCCGGAGATATACTAAAAACTGGGGATTTACCGGCCGACAATAACCTACAAATCTGACCAAACGGCCGCTGGAGCCGGGTTGATGACTTTAAGTTACAAGCGATAGGACCTTCTCTATATTTGGGTACATTTGAGTGCTTTTTGAGCGTAACTTTACTAACCATATAAAGCTGTGTTTGTTTGTTTCAACGTGCTAATCTTAGGAACTACAGGACCGATTAGAAAAAATCTTTTAGTGTAAGATAGTCCATTTATCGGGGAAGGCTATATAATATTACGCTAAAAGAGAGGAGCAACAATAAAGAATATAATCCTTCTACATGGGCCCAGCCGCGGGCGATTGCTAGTGTATGGATATGAATGAGTTGTTTCGACCGTGTGTATAACTTTTGACCATATGACATCTTGATGGATTTCAATATTTATGGTGTCGTTTTTGTATTCGGTTTCATTCAGCGTGTGATTAAAAATACTGAGCACAATAAAACTTTCACAATTAATTTAGTTAGCCCACAACTACCTGTGCACAATGGATTCTAAATTTTTCTAGTCCATGGTTTGCAATTGCAGTTGTACTTTAACTAAGGCAGCTTAATGGGGGTCTTAATTGGTCTAAAACTGTACATAACTCAAAATGATCTGTAACGCTGTACTTGGGCCACGACTGCTGGCGTAATATATGCTCGCTTACAGAACCCACGTGCAAAAATGTCTCTTTACATGCGTCTGACTGCAAACGAGTAACGAGAGGGTTAATAGGGAATCACAAAAATACATATTATAATGTATTATCAAGTCCCAGGGTGACCGAGATAAACTTGGTGTAAATTAGCCACTATTTAGTGTCAAACTAATGTATTAAACCTATTGTTGTACATTAAATACTAATTCAATGATACATTATATCCCCTAATACTGTTTGGGCTGTAGAGTTTGCCAAAAATTCGACATACACTCATACACATACATGCATGTTTGTATACACATATTGGCGAAAAACTTTACCCTCTTTTTTCTGCAGTCGGTTAAATATACCCAAAAAGCCTGAGATGACATCGTTAGCAGTACGGCAGATGGTTTGATCAGTAGCAGTTTCACTGCGTACCTGCGGCGGAGTACGGCGAGCGGTGATGTTTAACACAATATGATAAGTGCGGTCCTCAGATAGGACGGAGTTATGGCGGGGTGCTATCTACGGCAGTAATGCGCCAACTAATGGACGGACGGTTAGATTACTAGTGAGGAGTGTTTTAAGGGCCCACAGGGTATCGTAGTCGTTCTGCGCCTGATTTGTAAGTAATAGCAACGACGTAAGATAGTGAAAGATTTGTGGTGCTGTTCTGGTTTACGAAGTTCTAGGCGCGGTTGTGAATCTTGAAGAATTATTGCGCGTTCGTATTTCAAAGGTGGCCTGATAACCGTGTAATGAGCTTTACATGTCGCAATATCGCATAAACATTTTATGATCAGGGATCAACTGAAAGTCCCATTAATTATTTCATCGTAAGAACTCGCAGCTCTCAAGTTAACAATTTAAATAATGAAACATTACAAAAATGTAATAATAAATGTATCCGTTGTGGCTGTTCTTATTTGAAATAGATCTTTATCCTTATCGTTGAAGAAAGATCATCATTGTATGAAAATTATCAAATACTTGGTTTTGCTCACGTTGATGTAATTGACAGTGCTATTGGACAGGCGTTTGAAATGAAATGAAATAATTTATTTGTTGAAATGTGGTTACATAGTGATGGAATCATTTTAAAGGCTCTCACATTTGCCATATTCTGGTGTACAAATCAAGTCATCATATTTAACAAGTTTAAATACTGCGTTGTCCGAGCGACGGTACCTATTGATCCTGAAAGTCATTTTAAACGTAATAATCAAGGACGATACATTTATAATATACCTACTATATATTATATTTGACAGTCCGTATAGTGCAATGGTTGCTATGCCGGATCGACGCGCAGCATTTCTTTCCAGCTTCGATTCCCAGCGAAACGGAAGTTTGAGTGACTAACTTTAATCAAACCAAATGTTTATTAATATCAATTCAGCACTTTAAAAGCACTTTTGGTCCTTCGCTTTCTTCTTGGCCGGCAGCGCAGTGCTGACGCCCCTGGTGTTGCTGTTGTCCATGATCACTTATCACAAGTGACCCCTCTGCTCGTTTGCCTGCCTAAAGGCATAAAAAAGAGGACTTTACTGACAAACATACCCACTTTTTATATAACGATAACAGTAGTTAATCCCCACGTTAATTTACGACGACAAGCCCATATATTTCATCCATGTACAACGCCTCAATAAACTACAACGCATTAATAATACGAATGTACAGTCAGCAGTACAAGCAGGTACATACTACATCCTACGTCCAGCCGAAGCTTCTCAGGAAGCAATTAATAACGATACGCTGAATTACCCGCAGCTTTGACCTTGTGTAAGAAACAGACTGCGTACACTGATAGGTCACACTGGATAGGTGATATAAGATTATTAGACTGATCATAGACGTTAGGTGAAGAATTCCACGTGCGCGTTTGTATCAAGCAATGCAATGCAACTTCTTGAAGCTGCAGAGCCGTCTTGTAGCAAAAAAATCTCAGTATTAGCTGAGGTGTATTGTAGTTGGCTATTGTAGAGTTATTTATTTAAAGTATGTTATGTATTTTACTAAATGGAGATTCACCTCAGAGCTTTGAGCAAATTTTTCGTTCACTTTCTGCTAGCTTCAAGTATTCAAATACATTTTCTGTCTATTGAATAAGGAATATTTAAAAAATAACAACATTTTTCCAGACTAGCTGACAGATGATTTTTTTTATTGGCAAAACCATTCCCTTGTTTAAATTTTTTTAAGAAAATCCATAAGCTAGCCAAGAAATTCATACGAGGTATGATCGTTACAACATATAATATTATTACAAGGTAACATGTGTCCACGTCCTAATCGGTCATCGATATCCAATCTGTTTTCCTTGTTAGCCAAGTCTCCGATCGTCCGGAACTTTTTGTTCAACTTTATTGCCGCTTTGCCGTTGTTAGCGGTTGCTTGCACTTGTACTGATTTATTCGGCTGGTCAACATTTATTGCTTTACACCATTTAAAAAGAATTATTGGGGTGATAGGCGCGCGGAATTGCTTTGCACTGTTTACATATAAAGTACACTTGTTCGTTTGGCGGAAATCCAATAGGGGCTGTTGTAGTGAGGACTCTTTTCCTACAATTTGGTTTCTGTAAAGCTTTATTTGCACTTAAAGTGGCTCTCGTAAGGTAAGTATACTGGTATGTATATAGATATTACTTAATATTCTTCAATATAACATTAAATTGAAATTTTTTAATACCCCTGATATAAAGTAAGTATCCTTCCTACTTTCTCCCCCTGCAACTTTTAGACGGCTTGACCGATTTTCATCAAGCTTATCTAAGAACACTCGTATGTTAGTCACCTTAAATACAAAAAAAAACTAAATTGAAATCGCTTCATCCGTTCGGTTCGGGAGCTATGATTCCATAGGCAGACAGGCACATCAAACTTATAACACCCCTCTTTTTTCATCGGGGGTTAATAAGATTGAGGCAACACTCAAGATTTCGGCATAACATTCTTAATGTAGTGGCACAGGTCCATAACAAAAAAAAGACGGAGCAATCGAGGTGAAAAGTGACGAAAGCATTATGAAGCCTCATTTCGCATTATGAACCATATGAAGCCTTCCGCTTGTAGTATACGGTGAGCGAGTGACAGATGTTTGGATGTCACTTATTTAGTCAAAATTGTATTTGTTGTATTGTATTGTTGGCATCGTAGCTTTCGAACGGATGAAGCGATTTCAATTTAGTTCTTTTGGTATTAAAGATGACTTACTTACGGGTGTTCTTAGATATGTTTGATGAAAATCGGTCAAGCCAATAAAATCTTGTAGGGCGAGAAAGTGGGAAGGATATTATAAGATATAATGTTATTTCACTAGAGAACCCTAACTTAGAAAAAGAAGCGATACATTCCTCCAACGATACAACAACCGTATGATATTCAAGAAAGCACTTACAGACAACTAGTTGCTTCTTTGATGGAAACAGACTCGGGGAGAGTCGGCGCTTGCCAAGAGATTAATGACTTGCCTCTACCACATGTTTACCAAATGTTTTATTGATGGAGAAAACGCTCGCTAATACTACTACTGATATGATTGAGTGCACTTGTTTTAAGGGTTATTATCGTTTTTAATTACTGATGTTTAGATTAAAATTAACAAGCTAAAATGTATCATAGGATATAAATACTTAGATTAACTTGTGAGGAGGTCAAGTAGAAAGAAAAACTAGCTGTAGTGTAGCTAATATGGTATGAGTGAAACTTGCATTTTATAAAATAAAACTAAACAAAAGTCGAGATAGTTACTAAGAGTAGAAAACGTTTAAGCCACGTTAACATAAAAGTTATGTTGTCACAATAAAGAAATAGTACAAAAATTTGTTACAAAGAAATATGTTGTACAATCCATTTTACTTGGAAACCCAGTCTATACGATTTGAGTCACGTATTCGATCACGACCTCAATACGAAGCTCTACGCCGCGTCTACGCGGCTACGCGCGTAGCATGCGCTACGAGCTACGGCGATTGCAGTGACTTTATACAAATGGTGCGGAAATATGATACAGTAAAGTACAAAACTGTACGTGTACACTCGCGAGCGCAGGAAGTAGCGAACAATAGTACAATAAATTGTGCGTACACCTGCGAGGTAGCAATTTGTATAATGGTACAGTAAAATGTAAATATTTTTTATGCGTTTTGTTATCTATATGGATAATGTTTTGTTATCAATATATACATGTATTTTTAGCTCTCGACAATAATAGACAGACGTAAGATTTTAAGATATCTATCTAAGGCTTTGTAGTTGGTGCCAAAATTAACCTACCGGTATTGATGTGATTTTTGTTTGAGAGCTGATGTATTTGAAATCACTCTTAGCAATAATTTACCAATAGTACCCTCAGGGGTTTCGAAATGTTAACTGTATATTTAAGTTAATTACCTCTTTTTGATTTTAACGGTACACTGGCTGCAGTGGTAGATTAATGTTAATTTATGCATGAAATCACTGTTCATAAATTGTCAATTAACAAAGCACAATATTCAATGGCTCTGTCCATTCACTTCCACTGCGTTATGCATTCACTAGTGGCGAGCGGATGGCTTGTTCGATGACCGGAAAATTGTTTTCATGTCATTAAGTGTTACTTAATGTAAAAACGAGTAATATATAGAGATGGAACTGACACTTTTTTTGCGCGTTGAGTGTACCGTAATAATAAAATATTGTATATAGCTTATGTCACTTACAATCGAGACAAATTCAATAACATTTTACACGTTGAAATCCATCAACCAGTTTGTACTGTAGGGCGTGCCAAAGAATGTACGTACATACAGTACGAAATGTAGTAAAAAATGAATGTACATACAGTCAAAAAGATGACTCTACTGAGTATTTACTGGACATATAACGATAAAAAATTATAAATACAAAAATCTCGACTGCTAAAAGTGTTAGGCAAAAATTACATATCCCATACTTCCATAATGGGCAGAAATATAATAACATTTCATATTTTACAATCGTTCCACTCGATTGGGAACATTATTTGACACATGTACATACACACACGCACACACACACACACACAAAGACAATTATTCTTGAAAATAATTACCATTCTGTCCCAGTCTGTTAACAAATTAGCAAATTAACGACAGAGTTGCAAGTCTAACATTTTGATTGGTGCTGCAACTGGCTTTCGTAAACAAACACTTCGTTGTGTGCTCGTTTTAAACCAGTTTGCATTCGTGCGCCTTGATTTGGAATAGTTTACACAAGTACTCACGTTTCTCGTAGTTATCATAGTGAAATGTATTTGGCGTGAATAGTTTGGTTGTTGGAGAATCTATATAATAAAAGCGAAAGGTCTCTCACTCACTCACTCACTCATCACGAAATCTCAGAAACTACAAGTGCTAGGAACTTGAAATTTTGCATGCGGGTTCT
>DWOX01000355.1:0-10757 GCA_018251315.1 Nastra julia | reverse complement strand
CGAAAATCATAAGAATTGGTTCAGCCGTTCTTGAGTTATAAGTGTTGTAACAAACCCGTCTTTGTTTTATATATATAGATTATAAATACCTGGGGTATGGTATGAGTGTAATGCTTTTACTATTAATTCAATATTATCATTTGTGATATTATGGTTTGGGTTAAGATTACACGAATACATGGCAATGTTATGTCGACTCTTATAAAGCCCCAGTAATTCTCAAACTGATTCCTAAACCTACAAATGGTCTAAGTATATCCAACGGTACTTCTTACTATAGAGAAGACGCCAAATAAATATCCCCAGTACCAATACAGGAGGTAAACTATTTTTTTTTAATTTTATTCTATTGTTTTGTCAACGTGATAAATATGCATAGCCATACTAAGGTTGTTTGAGATAAATCCAAGATGGATGCAAATGGTGAAACTACAGGGTTCGTAATTTTTTTAGTCTTAAAAAGGAGTGCACAAGTAAAAATCCTGATGTGCTTAGTGCGAGTTTTTTTCACAACTCAATCGGTGTTACGTAAACGTGCATAGTTTGTATGGGATTTGATTCGTTTTCTCCTACTGCCGCTAGATGGCTCTGCTTCGATCCCATACAAACTTTAGTTGATGCACGTTAACGTAACGCCATGAAAAAACTCACACTAAGCACACTGATTCAAATTATTGAAAAAACCCTTAAACGTTTGCGGACACAATTAATGCCGTTATAAATACAGCAAGGTAGGCTTTAATAAAATGCGGCCATTATGCAACCGAATGGCTTTTGTAATACCGTTACATGCTACAAGTATTCCTGGCCTGAATGTTACTGGGACAGGCTTAATTCAGCTCGCTTCGTTTGTTCAGCAAAGAAAATGGGGGCTAGATAATTCTCTTTGTAAGATACAAGAATAACACTAAGAAAAAAACGCAATATTTTTTTCCTATTTACAATTTCCCTTTATGCTATTGCGAGCTGCAATTGCAAGAATCATCTTACGAGACAAGGTTATAAAGAGTAAATCTAGATCAGATCAACTGCGGTGTCCTATGTATTTGTACATGACAGGGCCAGAAAAAGGGCGGTGTTTTTTAACGGACAAAATAACTATTCCTTTGGCATAGTCAAAACTTTTGGTAGCTCCTTGACGAATTTCATCATGTCATATCATTCACCTCAATTGTGTAAATGACAGGTTGATTTTATTTTTAATTTTTATAAAACAAACATTGCGTATAATCTTAATATTAAAGGGGAACATTGATAGGTTACATAAACAAAAATGGCTTTCACAAAGAACAACCAAATTAATTAGGAACTAACTGCGTCTAACATAATTCTTGATATACACCTCTGGGTATTTCTAACTAGCTTAATGCGTCGATATTTCCTTCGCAAAGTCACTTAGCAAATTCTATTAATGTATAAAGCTTACAGCGGAGCTTGATAGAAATATGGCAAAACTACTTAGTGTAGTAAATTACTGACGTGGATTAATACAGGATGCTTTATCCTAAACCAACACTCATTAATATTGGCTCACCGTATAGCGTAACGCGGCACTACGCTTTCTAAATTGCAATTAACGTTGATGAAAACTTAATTATTTATTTGGGTATTAAGACTCGCGAGAATTTATAAATATTTCCATGCAGTACGAACTTAGCTAAAGCAGCTCATATAATGGTATTTCATATATTAGCTAACAACAAATTATTTGAGTTGAAGTAGGCTGATTAAGTAAACAATTTTTTCTGTCTACTTTCTTAATTGACAACGCGTTGGTTATGTCTATGAGGTTACTAATGTCTATTACATAAAAGTAAATCTAGTAACAAATTTAGCAACATTAGAACACAGAGGCACAGAATTTTCTAATCACAGATTTCCTTCAGTTCCATCTTTCTTGAGATCAAAACTTGTTACCAATATTACAGGTTTCAATAACTTCCTGTTTTTTATATTACATCATTTCACTACATATATTGATATATCGCAAACAAAACCTCGATTCGTCCTAACGTGAGCCATTTTGCATATTCATGGCGGGTTCGGAACAATTCCGATGGAATGGCAGAAAGCGGAACACCCATTGTTTCTTTGTTCCGAGAGCCATTCTTTCTGATAGCGGCAATTAATGAGATATTGCATTGGAAACTTGTGATTTGAATGTTTCTGAATATTATTTACTGTTTATGATGTCTACTAGCGAAATCCGGCTAACTATAACTGTACTCGTAAAGAATAATCTGTACGTTGTCTAGAAACTGTTATTCGGCATCGTTCATAAAGCCGATCATATGACAGATTTTCTATCAAGACGTTAGAAACTTTAAATGAAATGTTGTAAATGAGTTTTATTTTAATTTTATTGTAATGTTTGATATTCGTAAGACGAAATAAATGATTTGAATTTGCATTTAAATACGTCGTGAAAAAAGTTAGTGAATTAAAAATAAATTGGAATTACATTTCAAAAGCTCTACTGGATGAATGGTATGACATGCTTGGTCGAATCGTAAATAGCTATTTCATGTAAGACAATAACCTAGAATTACTGCAGTAGATGTTGGCAATCGAAAGAATGATGGAATGTAGGAAATAGGAAAAGAAGGGTAATGTATATCACCATTTATCTAATAGAGGATATGAGGATATTTTGGTATCTAGAAGTTGATGGAATAATTTGTAGGTTGCCATAATGTTGTTCACATTCAAAATACATATTTACTAGTAAAATTATTTTGATTCGATACCTTTGAGTTTAACTATTTTGAAATAAACAGCTCCCAAATCTCAACACAATATAGCTACACAATATTTGAAAATCAAAAAGATGAATAAGAAATAGATCACCAAAAAACATTTCATATCTTAAAAAGACTGAAGCGACAATGGATCAAACAAAGCAATTTTTCGAAATCCTATCTCAAATCGTTACCATATCAAAGAACACTTCAAAAAGGGTCTCGTAATATTGTGCGAGTTAGGAATCATATTTTGTTAAAGGTTGAAAAGACCTATTGGGTTTTCGGAGTACCACACGTATTTATTTGGGTTTTTTAAATTGTTCTGTTGTACGCCTAAATATATTTTAAAAGCATATTTGTAGATTTTGTGACGTAGGCTATGAAACTTCACTATAACAAATTAGTATCGTGTCAAGGCTATGTTTAATGTTTTGATTTTTGATAATAATCAAAATAACCGACTGAAAACAGATATAAATTCAATCTGCCTCGGTGGGCATTGAATCCAGGATTAATTGGATGGTGGTCTGACATAACAACCATTGCGCCATACGCATGGTCATGAAGATATACAAGATTGAATATACAAGATTTTCGTGATGGTTTGATTGCTTTTAAATTCGGAATTATAAGGGAATAATAAGCTGCGCCAAAACATTTTGGAATTTTCAAGAAAGATCCCGTGGTGACAATATCTTCGTTATTGTGAAACAACATGATCACATCCATGTTATGAAATATTCGCGTAATATAGGAGAAAAGACGAAAGGGATTCTTGAGGTCGTAAACTACGAAGGCGGTTTCTCAGCAGAGTTGATAAACATTACTTGAAAGATGAATGGCTTGTCATGAAAACGCTCTTAGAAATACCTCTCTGCGAGAGAATTTTGATACAGAGTGTATGATATTCAGCATAAGGATATTACGGTAAATTATTAAACTAGAGTCTCAGTTACTAAAATCAAGCCATTCTGCGTTTTTTCTGACCTTCGTTTTTGGTCTTTAGCCTAACATTAATTTTCTACATTGAGCATTTAAACATAAAATTGCAGAGTGGATCGATGCAAGTGTCCCTTAAATTTATGTCGGTAGTATATTGTACATATTGTACATTTCATAGTTTTTTGACAGAGTTCCTATGGCTATCTCTCGTCTCCACTAACAAGTCAGCTTAATTTCATAAGATTATTTTAGAGTTGTCTCATTTTTGTAAATGTATGTAAAATTTCAGTTCAATCGGAATAAGGGAAGTGAGATTTTAAGTTAGGAGTTACATATTTATGGCGCCGTAGCACGGGTCGGATATTTATGAAACCAAGGGGGGAGGGTGGTTAGATATTATTGCTTACGATTGTACAGAAGTATTGTCAAAGATTGATTTTATATCCGACTATGGACCTTACTAGAATAAGTATTTACACTATAATCAGACTGTACCTTCAGGAACTGCTAAAGAAGTCAACAGGAAGTGGACACACGCCGCGCCCGTGCCGTGACCCATGAGGGTCACATTTGAGGGGTCACCACCGAACACAGCAACGTTCTCCTTGATCCAGTGGAGCGCTGCTATCTGGTCCATCAAGCCGTAGTTAGCCGGCGACCGCGGGAACTCGTCCGAACGAGGGTTCAGGAAACCTGGTAAAAGAAACAAAGAAACGTTACGATAACGCAGATACAATCTCTAGTATTAAAACTTAGGTAAATTTTAATGTTAAAGAATCTGTCTAGTAGAATAAATTCGGAAATTAGACTTCAAATTTTCTTCAAAATGAAAAAATGTTGATGCAATATCGTCGAATGTTAAATCAAGAGTGATCCACCAAATCTGAAAACCAAATACAAAATATCGGACATATTTTTTACTTCAATCCACAAACGTCAAACCAGTGATTTTGTGTGTTATTTTGGCGTTATTTATATAATAACAAAGCATCCATTCTTTGACCCACCGAATCTTGTGCCTAACAAGGAAAATAACTCGCAGGTAACATAACGTCCTGTACAAACAACTGGCTTACTGCGACAACTGAACAATTTCATTTCGGTAACTGCTTGTAATCCACTTAGCTCCAATGTATTTAGAGAATTAGGAACATGTTTTGCTTTTATGTTATATGTATTTTTGTAATAACCTCCTCTGTTGATGTTCTTTATATTGTGTTCTTTTTTTTGGTTAAGTTTGTTATATTTCGTTTCAGTACACAAATGAAAATTTTACTCCAAGTTTAAAAATAAAAGTCTCTGATTTTATTTCAGTTGATGCCCGTATGAAATTGACTTTTGAGTTGCCTACTTATCACTCCCAAATCTGCAGTGGTTCATTGGGGCGGTGTATCCTCCAGGTCTCTTAAATAATGATGAGAGACTGACTCCGCAGTGGATCGTAGGTGGATTTAGACCAACAAAAAATGTATATTACTAAAAAAGTAATCGGTGTGATACAAATTTCGACTTTTCTGATTTTGTATGAGGTGATTGTAGTTTAGTAACACTTCTTTCAGTTTTTATTTCTCCCCATAAATAAACACTACAATTTACTGTCAGAGATTAAAAATAAAACAAATGTATATTTTCCGCTATGCAAAGAACGTGCCAACTAAATCATTAGTCAGATACAAAAGGAAAACTCGGACGCAAAATTGATTGAAACGGCAAAGGGAACAAACTTAGCAAAAGACTGAAGTGGCGAAGAGAATATTCTATGCAAAAATAATTTAATTGTGAATGAAGTCGTGAGGCAAGACGCTATTACCGCGCAAAAGGGGTACTTGTCTCAGTTAATTATTTTCTCTTCGCGGTAGCGGACATCAAAGAGAAGGATTCTTGTGATAACTATTATCTTAATTTCACAGCCGTCTTGTTCAATTCTCTTGGATTTATGTCGTGGAATTCACCTGAAGGTAACACTTTCTTGAGAAGGAATGTCTTTCAAGGGAATGTGTGGATGCGCGTAATTGTTTATGTGCTATAATTATTTAACTTATTTGAAAGAGGAATTTGTTTACAAACTCTCATTTATCTGTTTGTTGACAAATTTGATATTACACTGTACAGCGAAAAAGCAAAGACCAAAACGCTAAAATATCTGTAAAACACCCTTTAATAACAATTAAGGCTGATTTCTGTATTTGGAATAAAATAATATCAACATTAAAGGACAGCGATTTAAAAGGTTATTGCTGTATAAGGGATAGTGGTTTCAATGCTGCATGGTTAATTAAAGTGTTTTCGGATTGGATTGCACTTCTGTGATGTCCATGGCACTTACGAAAAGGAAAACTTAGAGCGGAGCTATGAGTACTCGATGTAGCTTACAATACATGACGGTATGATAACTTATCCGTTTAAAACGTTTCAAAAAGTGAACAAAAATTACAAGGAACAAAATGAAGAGAACGATAGGATTGTTCGTCGAAGTTCGCTAGATCCATATACGAGATATCGAAAGAATACCTAACAGGTGTAAATCCCTAAACCAGCTTGGCGAGGTAGCGAAATATTTTAAAATTTCATGAGCTTCGCCTTTACACCGCATAGGATTTGATACTTCAATGATATCGAATAGAATGTTCTTTAAAAATACCTATTTTATGAAATAAATATTTCCTAACTTGTAACAGGTGGGCAAATTAAGACGCTAGCGGTAAATAAATTGAATCAAAAAATAAAACACGCCATATTGGTCATTAATGAGAGGAGAGATAATAAAAAACTGCCAAGTTTTGCACAAACTCAATTTAATTTATAATAATAATGGTTCTCTTATATAACAGATCTTGCTATCATTTTATCTATTCCTCTTAACTATGTCTTAACTGTTATATAAACCGTTGAATGCAAATGAAACTTCTCGGTAACACGCAGACGAAACGTAGAATACATTTTCATGAGCTCTGCAACCGTCACACTGCATTGGAATTTGTTATTTTAATGCAATCGTCCTCGATGTTGTATGCAAGTATTATTTCTAAGAATAGTCCACTTAAATTTTTCTAATGTTCGCAAAATGGCTGTGGTATCTACTGTAGGTTTGTTACATCAATCAAAATATGTTTGTAAATAATATTGTTATTAAGGATTGCGCAAGAATCATTTGATTGCAAAGATTATAATTATACAATTAATCTTATTCAGTATTATTAAAATGAAACTTCTTTACCGACGTTGGAAAAAAAATGTCGTCACTTTTTTCAAGGGTCGGTTACGTGTTACGCGCCAACAGATACAGCATGTTTTGAAAGTGTAAATTGTTAACAATAGGAAGCATAACTGGGGGATCACCTAGTGTTTCCCTCGTTTTGCTCAAATCCACCAATTTTCCGTAGACCACCCTTTAGTGGATCAATTTAGCTTTCTGCTTTTCTCCGCGTAAAGTTGAACTATGTATAACCCTAAATTCGTACGTGTCGACATTATTTTTAAAAAGGTTACCCTTCAAGAAACCCTTCAAGAATTAATATACGAGTATCTTCACCTTTTTCTGTACTACTAAATCCACAAACCGTTGCTTAAAGAAGTCGGTCTCAAGATATAGGTGTTAAAACTCAAAACACGTTCGTTCTGGCTGACTCTATTAGATTTTGTTTCTTGGCGAAATGATTTAATTTCCGCTGAGAACAAAATATTAGACAACAGGAGTGTTATTGGTTGAGACAAGTTTATACGTGCTTTTATACTATTTTTCTATTACACTGTTTAGGAACATTATAGTTGTTACTCATATGGATGTATCATGGAGCTGGCATAGTTTATGGTTCCTTTTCTTAAATAACAATCGATAAAAGTGTTCCACGCTACTTTGCGTGCATTCTTATTATCGTTACGATAGGTATTAGCTGTCTCGTTCGTATGCTAATCAAAAAATAACCTATTCTATTTTATATAACCATAAACCCGTCGTTTTATTATTTTCATGCGATTATTGCTACCATAAATTTAAAGTCGAAACAAACGAAAAGTATATATTTTACGCCAACAAACCTATTAAGAGAGCTATTTAAGAACCGAAATTGTTTTGAATGAAACAATGAATACTTGCAACAATTTCTTAAACAATTTCCAAAGTTCTCTCAATGGTAAGCAATATTCTTTGATAATAAATTATTTTATAGACGATGCGTATTTAATATTTCATAGCTTTCTTCTGCATAAGTCAGCAATGAAGTGAAATGAAATAAAACATTAAAAACAAAAGAAACGTTTTAGAATTTGAACAAGAAATAAATTGTTGAGAATTTGAGGATATAAAAGAAATAAAAAGACAAATGAAAGAAACATGAAATTGCTTTTTAAAGTCGAATTCTACAAAAACGATAAAAATGGTTATAAATTTGAGGAAGAAATTATAAAGGATGAAGAGAAAGGAATATAATCGGGTGATTATATCACCTTCCTTTTATGTATGAACTTAAGAAGGTTACAGGTACAACTCGTATATGGAATATTCAAAGGTTATATTGGAGAAGGATTAGAGGCAAAAGGAAATACTATATTTCAAACGAAGCAAACTAAGGCTTAGATATGTCACGATAAATAAATTTCTAGATCAGCACAGATCATCTTTAGTAACCACGTATAAAGAATAATCCCAATGACGATATTAAGGTCCTTCAGAACAAGAAGGCTATTGGATAATCCTTTTGAATTACTGCAGGAGATTTACGATAGATCACAGATTTTTTGATAACTCATAATGTTATACGATGTTAATAGTTAATAGTTTATTGTTTAGTCCTACATGTGTGAGG
Organism: Nastra julia; assembly: GCA_018251315.1. NCBI lineage: Eukaryota > Metazoa > Arthropoda > Insecta > Lepidoptera > Hesperiidae > Nastra > Nastra julia. Next base: position 2,269 of record DWOX01000355.1, on the reverse strand, counting down.
CATTCATATAAGTTTTTCCATGACAATGTAATCTCAGAATACTCAATAGTTGTCCAAATGAGTACACTAGTATTATCAAAACCTTATATTTCATCTCCATAATATTCATCTTTCATGTTTATAATATTCATCTGCTAACTTTCTCAACAATTTTGAATCCCTCAGCAATGTGTTGACTGTCGGAAGTATCCTGCAGTTTAACTTTGGCATCCTTTTGACGACAAGAACAAAACTGACGTAACTCGCATAACTTCACGTTCCGTACCGATGCAAAGGTTACACCACCAAAATTCATATCTACATTGTATGAAGTATCTTAACTGTGACACAAAACGAAATAACAACAAATTATAAATTAAAACGATTGTTGGATGAACTTTTAGGCAAATAAATGGGTTCTTTATATTTGTTTTAATTTTCACAGCGGACTACAAAAAAGCAATCATTAATACCAAATATTATGAATGTAATAAATTTACACTATTTTATCTGAGGGTAAAAATTATCCAGTTAAGTGAGTTGAAATATCGGTACAAACCACACAAACCAACATTTTAAAACGTATTTGCAGTAACAGAAAATAAAACAAAAAGGACCAGAATGCAATTGGCATTAAAACTGCAGTGTGATATTGCCAAATCAAAGTAAAGTATACGTTATAAAGATCCTGTTATCCACACTAGACATCTACGTTTCGCCAAGCTATTATAGGCGTCATTTCCACCCCAAGGCGCGGCCTTCAGAAAATGACCGCAATAAAGCAAAATTGCCTCGTTAAGTACAATATTATCGTCCAAGACAATGATTCTAAGAAGTTTTGAAAGCCACAAATCCGGACAAACGAATGTTGTTTTTATATTTTCATCGAGTGCAAACTAGAAAAACCAAATTTGATTATGTTGTAAGGTACACTGCAATTTTAAAAATTATATTACATCAGATGTATAACAATTATGCTTTGTTAATTTAACTTTAAATGTGCTCCATATTTGTCGGTAATCGGCTATAGTATAATAAAATAAATTTAGTTTTTTCTTAGTGACAACAACAAAAATTGTATTTTTTCGTGAGAAAGATCTATAAATCTAAAAAAATACACGTAACAAGTTAGTGATACGGGAGCTGAAATGGCTAGAGTGAGATTAGACGAAAAATTCTTATCATTTACCCCAGTGATAAAAGGGAAATTAAATGGCAGGTCTAGCCATTATTCCCCGACAAGAAAACGTCCTAGAGTATGAAAGACATTTCTCCAGCTATGATCATCATTCATTTAAGACGTGACTCGTAAGACGCATTTGACAACTTTATTATATTCTTCATGAGGGTACCCTTACATCAACTTTGAACATTTCTCATTTCATTTTTGTTCCTTTCTTACATTGTTATCTCTTTTCCTTGTTTCAGTCCTTCACCAGCTTTGGAGCTCCAAGGATTAACAGCGTATATATTACATATTAAAACTATTTTTTTTACTACTATCCGGAAGCCTGCATTTATGTCTATAGCTGGACGTTATAAAAAATTACAAGAATATAATGAACAGTAAGAAGCTGATACAAAAAATCCATATTATGACAAAACTAATGGCATCAAAACTGACTGTAAAAAAGTAAAATGTAAAAAGTAATTCAACTTACAACACATCCAACAACAGCCAAGAAAGTCAACACGCTTGATCCCTTGGGATCACTACATGACATAAAACCCGATTAAACACATAAATAAGCCATAAAGCCGTATATAGCAACGTAGGAAACATGGGGCAATGTCGCAAAAACTCGATTACCGTAATAAACCCGAATCATCTTCAAGAGACATAAGATGCAGTGATTATTGATGTTATAGTCGAGATAGTATCATCGAGTTGTTAGTCACCCTGAATAACCTTTACAATGTCACTTACGGCACGAATGTTTCAAGATTTACGATAGAGTAGTTAACTATCGAGGTAGACAACGTATTTGAACGGCTTTCTTTTCTGCGATTTGTTATTTGTTGTAATCTCCATCGCAACTTCAAATATTATTATCTAATGTAGTATTTGCTAGACCTTCTAAATCATTAAGACGATTTGTAGAAGGTTGTCTAGCTATGAAATCACTTGAATCGGTAGAGCATGATGTGAATAAGCAAATGTGACTTACCTAAGATTCCTAACCGATAGTTGATGGTGACGACCACCAAGCCGGCGTGTGAGGCAAGTACCGTCCCATCGTAAGGGTTCCCGGAGCTCCACTCGTAGCTCTCACCGTGGACGAATACCAGC
>DWOX01000354.1:0-10758 GCA_018251315.1 Nastra julia | reverse complement strand
TTTGTAAACTTAGTGAGCATTAATTCATTATATATATTATATTCACCCTTACCTACCTTAAATCGAGAGAGAACACTTCGACTTTGGAAGATGTTCATACTGTTCATAGAAAAAGTTTGCGTCTTAATTGCTTTACATAAAAGATAATGGTAGTAATAATGGAAAAAACAGAATAAAGTTGTGAATAATTTTTGATAAGAATATTCTTGTGGTTGGTGTAATTTGTTTATTTCTAAAGTGATCATAAATCACTAGATGGTTTGGAATTCGTTTGTTTGTCAGTTGCCACTCACGTTCGTTAAAGACCGATGCTTCTCGGATATTGTGCAAAAAACTGTTTACAATTCATCTTGTATCCTACCCTCAGTTTTTCTAAATAAAGAGCGCTCTCTCTATGGGAGGTCATTACCAAAAAACCCATAGCGCCGTCACGCCGTAATTAACTAATGAAAGGATTGGAATTTTTTATAGAATCTGTTTCATTTATAATAATTTTACAAATGTAAAACTAATTTTATTAACTCGATATTGATTTGGGATTTTTTATGAAGATACTTTTTACTTTTTCTTCTGATATTTTACAAATTATTAAACTACTATCGACTGCTATATCGAAAGATACATTCAATAGAAAAGTTCTATTCACTTGCCAACAATGAGTCATATGAAAATATAAAGTTTACATTGAAATTGCAGTTTTCGCTGAAAGTTTAACCAATCTATGGTGAGTCAGTACGAATAAGTTGTGCGTTAAAAATGTTTATGGTTTCGCTTAAATATTATATTATCTGGTGTTTTACTCGTTTATCGATTAGTTGCTAAAAATATTGTATTTCTCCATCGAATAGACATTGCAACTGAAATATCAGTGTGACGTGACGAATATTTTGAACTCTGATTTTGTATAACTGTACAAGAGAGACGTAAGAACGAATTAGTTACTTCTTGTATTCTAAATCTTTAGTGAATGAAGCAAAAGCTAGATAAGTTACTCTAGGTTAGGTATAGTGTCAATTTCATAGAGTCGTACAAATTCCTTTAGAACTTTCTTAACTTCACAAACATTTCTTAAACTACACATAACTACAGTTTATTCGTAAAACGTACAATTCTACAAAGAACAATAGAACAATCGAGAAACTAAAAAGTGTTTGAGTTCAATATGTTCAGCCATAGCCAGTTTCCCGGTGCTACACTTCCCTCAACACTTGCTCAAACAATGGTCTGCTTCCGACTGTACAGTGTGCACCAAACAAACAAGGAATGTTACACCTACCCATAAATTAATGTAACAATATCGTTAACTCGTACAGTGCTGAAAGATCAAGTGTACTTCAACTGTGATTCTTTAATTTGATTGTAACAAAGTTGCTAGAAATGTATTTACTTCTTCAAATGAGCCTGGAATCTTTTTGGATGTCGACGTTTTTACAATCTGTTAAGCTTTTGATATGCGTAGGAATTAAGGCATAGGATACTTAACGTTAATTAAAAAGCTAGTAAGTACGTAATAAGTAACCAAACATAAATTCATACAGGCACAAGGGGCGACAACAAGACATGTTTTCTAGAAGTCTACTTATCTACATGCACTTTGATATCAGGTCACAGAAACCGCAGGACAGAGCTAATCGAACGGTAATGAAAGGGCCAATAAGTGAATGCAAGGGTTCGCACGTTTGTTCCATACCGTGACCCCGTCACGGATGTGGTGAGGGGTGCTTAGCCTCTTCACCGCAAGCGTTAATGTTACATACCATTCGTTAAGGTTTATCTACAGTTCTGCACTAAAATATAAAGCAGAAGAGTTTCTTTGTTTCAACGCGCTAATCTCACGAACTAATGGACCTGAAAAAATCTTTTAGTGTAAGATAGTCCGTTCACCGAGGAAGGCTATAGGTTATATAACATCACGCTAAATGAATAGGAAAGGAGAAGCAATAAGAAATATAATCCTTCCACGCGGACGGAGTCGCGAACGATTGCTAGTAGTTAGAATATAATAGAATTGAATAACTCTTATTGTACGATTTAAATTAAAAAAAAAATGTTACAATGTATGAATTTCGTAGGAAAGATCTTATCGCCACGCAGAGATCTCTCTCAGATAACCTTTGGGCAGAGGATATTATAAAGAGAATGAATTAACAATTAACCCATTGAATTAACCTTCTAATTTCGTTTTTTATTGTCGTTATGTCGTATATTCCTATGTAAAGTGTACAATACACTATCGTAAATCTCTCTGAAATTAACACCTTGTTTAAAACTTTCGTGCAGGTATTACTAATTCAATTCCATTGAAAATTTAATTCCAAATATTCATCCATGTACCAATATCGATAATTCCCATCTAACTTTCTCATAACATGCCGGAAACAGATCACGACTTGCACTGGAACATTTGGGTTTGTGGGCTATTCTATCCCATAACCGTACACCCTGACATATTGCGATCACCTGACAAATCTTTCACACTAATTTATGCTGTATCACTCTTGAAATAACGGCGACAATCGCGAGCATATTTTGGACAGTATATCACAATTGTGTTCAATGCCGTACAGCCGTGTAAGGATCCGAGACCGCGTCCGCTGCATGTGTAGTGTGTACCTGCCCGAATGATTTGTGATCTGATAGCTATTTTAAGCTAACGAAATATTCCTGTACCGCTTTCATTTTTGTCCGTGTTTAATAACAAAGTAAAGATGCCGGATATTTGAAAGCGATCTTGTTATGACACCACAAGATTAATGTTATTGATTTTTGTATTAAATTGAAGGTTCGGTGATTTAACGAATGGATGACCATACCCGAGTTAAGATACTCGTAATACAAACAAGACAAGGACAACATGATTCATTACTCATTACAAATTCAGTAAACATATTCGGGCTATCTCAGCGCTTATCTTAAGCGCCTTCGGGTTATAGCTTGCACATGCATGTAATACGCTTCGAAGAAATTGCATTATCCTCTCACGTTCTCGTGACTGATTAGTGTATGTAAAGTGTATAAAAGATGTAAATTACAAGGCATATTTGTAATCAATCGTCAGTTTTTGGAAGTATTGACAGATAGGTCAAAAACTATAGATAGATTACAACTTCGAAGGGTTATAAATTAGGTATTATTCCATCACATACCTATAGATTTTGTACTGATGGAGTTTCAAAATGCGTCAGTTTCGAACACTTACTTTTGTATGAGTGTACAAGACGAAAGAATGAATGGTATAAATACTTTACAAATAAATATTAACTCAATAATAATTATGTAAGTGTTACACCAAGCAAATTAATTTCATGATTGTTTAAATAAGAGTATAACCTATCAATTTACAACATACTTCTCAATGTTTTTTGGCACCAAGGTGAACTGTTCCTATATCGTTACATGTAATCAATTCACTGTTCAAATCAAAATCTTTGTAATGGAATTATGCAAAAGTATTCAAACACAAATGTTGATAACTACATTAAAATAATATGGCACCAAAAATCATAATGTTAATTAGATATTACATACTATATCAAAATTTGTTGACAATGCATACTAAATAAAAGGTTTAAATATTTCCTTTCTATAAGAATAATTTAGTACTTAAGCTACAGAGAACTGCTGCATGAATTATCTCTCCCTACATCCAAATTCCTCTGTCAATCTTCTGGTATTAATGAACGATGATTAGAAGTCTGCCGTTGTTCCAGCCAAAATATCCAATTTCTTACAGTTAACCTGAAATTTAATTCCAATATGAGTATTCATCTGAACATTTAAGTTATATGAGTGCTTATTTACCTTTCATTTAGTAATCCTTCCTAAACATATAGCGGTGTGTAAACTATATAACTACTATTGTAATAAGAAGAAGACTGATATATGAAGTGTAACTTCTTCTGTAATAGTGATTTTACAAATTTCAAAATTCTGATAAGAAGTGAGTATATATGTAACACCACGTTTTATAAAGTGTGCTCAATATAGCTTGATATGTATTTAACTATAACAAAATTATATACAGAACCAGGTTAATTCCGGCATCCTTTGCAACAGCAGCAAGTACCGCTTTTACCTTGGTATTAAGTATTTAAATAGTGAGTGCCGCTTGTACTTCGGCATCCTACACCGGCATCAGTCAGTGAGTACCGCTTAAATATCGGCATCCTTCACTGTCCTGAGGCCACTAGTGGTGCGTACCGCTTGTACTTCGGTATCCTTCACTTTCGTATTGGTTTAAAGTTCCATGACATAATTACCATGTGTCTTTAGTTCACAGGCTTATTGGTTACAGGCTGTTTCTGCAATGTCAAAAGGAGATAGAAGAGGTAGGAGTGGAAAGGAAGGTTAAATTGCCTATATGCAGCACACTTATGCTACTCCCCTAAAATGTAATGTGTGTGTAATAAAATATTGTGATTGTTGTATTAAATGAATATAGCTGACTCAACTCAATTTATTTTATTAATGTGATACAGGAATTAATCAATTAACTAACAACCGCTTTACGCTTACGCTTTAAAGTTATTAATTTTCACTTTGGCTATCCTCACTAAGCGTCTCGTCATTTTTATCCGAGCCATTTTGGGAACTAAACGTTATCCACCTTTTTAGTTGGTCAGACGGGTATATACTTTTATACTTTCTTTTAGAGTGACCGTCTATGCTAGAAATCTCATATCTGTCTGTGTCTAGAACAGCAGTTACTTTAAACGGGCCACGGAATTTGGGACGCAATTTTTTGCTTTTGCCATCAGCAGGATTATGATGGTTTGGGATCATGACTAAGTCTCCAAGTTCAAAGAATTTAGTCGGGGCTCTAGTATTATCAAAATATTTTTTCATATAGTCCTGAGTTCTTTTAGTGTTGTTTTGAACTTCGTCTCTAACCTGTTGTCTGGGAGATTCGCTACTTTGGTTACATTCCGGGCCACTTTCGTTTAAAGCGTTTAAAATAGGCCCTTCACTACTGTTGACAGTTCGGAAACCAAAAACTACTTCAGCTGGGGTTTTACCCGTGGTTTTATTTTTCGTATTATTCAGGCTCCACTGTACACGTCCTACATTTTCATCCCACAAGCGCTCGTCCATCCCGTGGTTAGTTGCAGCCAGTGATTCTAATATAGTGCGGTTGTACCTCTCAATCTGCCCATTGGCCCGAGGAGTAGCAACCGCATTGAGAACATGTTTTGTGCCTATACTTGCAATAAACTTTTTGAAACTAGCCGAAGTGAAGCTTGTTCCGCGGTCCGAGATTATTATTTTTGGTACACCGATTGTATTAAAAATATCTTGTAATACGTTAATGGTAGTCTTGGACTTTAGATTCCGAACAGGTTTTACAAAAATAAATTTGCTAAACCCATCTATTACTCCCAGGATATATGAATTTCCTTTTCTACTCCTAACGAAAGGGCCCAAATGGTCCATATGCAAGGTATGAAATGGAGTATCTCCTTTGGGTATCGGGTGCAAATAACCGGTTGCTTTAGATGTAGAACCCTTATTATATGCACAGTTCAAACATGACGAAACATACTTCCGGATGAATTTGTTCATTTTTGGGAACCAATAGTTTTCTTTAATTTTGTCCAAAGTCTTGTCGTAAGCAAAGTGACCATTTTCGTCATGATTCAACTGGCATATACGCCAACGAGCTCCTCTTGGAACAACCCATTTTAGCTGATCTCCCACTCGCCGGTAAACTTTGTCACCTTCAACCACATAGTTTGTCACAATATCCTTAACGCTATTCTCATCGCATTCTAAAATCATTTTAATTCGTTTTAACTCAGGGTCTGTCATTTGCACTGTATGTAGCCAGTCATTCGTTTCTATATTCATAATTTCAAATTCCCGACATTCTAATAGATCATTTACTTCATCTTTATTTATGGCATTCCTACTAAGTGCATCAGCGTGCTTCATTTGATCTCCGGGGCGATATTCTATACTAAAATCGTACTCTTGAAGGAGCAACCACCATCTTGCAATTCTTGGTACTAAGTCTCTTTTAGTTAGTGTGGTCTTTAGTGCATTGCAGTCAGTATATACTTTAAAGTGGATACCTATTAGATATGCACGGAACCGTTTTAACGAGCACACGACTGCAAGAGTTTCCAGCTCGTAGGAGTGGAGAAACTCTTCGTCCTTTGTCGTTTGCTTACTGAAATACGCGACTGGTCTCGGCGGTAGACTATCATCGGCACGTTGTAACAATATCCCCCCAAGGCCCAATTTACTTGCATCACAGTGGACCTCTGTTAAGTATTTTGGGTCATATAGTGCCAGTAATGGTCTCTGTGTTAATTTAGTTTTGATTTGTTGGAAAGCTTCTTTCTGATCTTCACCCCATGTCCATGGTGCATTAGATTTAGTCAAAATAGTCAGTGGCTTAGCAATGCTAGCAAAATTGGGGATGAATCTCCGAAAGAAGCTCGCCAAACCTACGAACTGTCTGACCTGGTGAACAGTAGTTGGAATGGGGAATGAAGCTACTGCTTCTGTTTTTCTCTGACCTGGTCTCAGACCCTCTCGGGAGACCTCAAATCCCAAGTATTCTAGAGTGCTTTCAAAGAAGTAACATTTCTGTAGATTTAAAGTCAAACCAGCACGTCGTAGGGCTTCAAGGATTTTTGTTAACTTATTCAGACCGTCTTCAACTGTTGTAGCAGGTGATAAAATATCATCCATATATGGCATTGCAAGTTCATATCTATCCTTTCCCAACGCTTTATTAATCATGTGTTGGAAGACGGCTGGGGCATTCACAAGACCAAACGGCATCCGCGTGTACTCATAATGCCCATCGGGTGTTATAAATGCCGTAAGGTGTCTAGAGTCCTCAGCCATCGGAATCTGGTAATAACCAGATTTTAAATCTAAGCTCGTAAAATACCGTTTGTTACTTAATCGGTCAAGTTGATCGTCAATAACCGGCATTGGGTAAGAGTCCTTTATAGTTTTCTTATTCAATGACCGGTAGTCTATGCATAGACGGTACTCATTATTTTTCTTTTTTACTAAAACTACCGGACTAGCATATGATGAATTTGATTCTTGAACAATTTTGTTTTCAAGTAATTCATTGACTAATTCCCTAACTATCTCACGTTCCTTGTACGACAAGCGATACGGCTTATAGGAAACTGGACTGTCATCATTCAACTTAATATGCATTTCTAATATATTAGTTGTGCCTAACTCACTAGTATCTAATGCGAAACAGTCCCTGTATGTATTCAAAAGAGCTAGCAAGCTCTCTATCCCTTCCTTACTAACATCTGGCCCTACATTAATCATATCAGATGTGATAATGGTCCTACTCGAAGTCTCTTCAGAGTCCTTAAGCTGTACACGGTTTACCTCAAATTCATCAAGTTCATATGGATTTAAACCTCCAGATACAGGCAAGAAATGAGCTCGAGCTAAGAGTTTATTATTTTCTATGACAATTTTGTTGTTGCTGGATATATTGATTGCTATTATTGTCCCTGACCCCTGATTTAGTTGATATATCCCTTGTAGGATTATATGCTCATCGTTTGCTTTAAAGGATGTACTACCTGGTATATAAATATAACCAGTTCCCGCCGTTTCCGAGTATACAGGTAAAGATTGAATACCCGATAATTCAGTAGAAGTGCTCGCGTAAATTTTGACCTTGCCTATCTCTGATTTCTCGGAGTACAAGACCAAATTTTTGTTAGTTTTATGTACAATCACGTCAGGGAGTTCCGTCAAATTTTGCCCGATTAAAATGTCGGTTTTTAAATATTCATTGGGTACTACAAAAGCCTGAATTTCTGTTTGTACAAAATCAACATTCACATCTATCATCACATAGCCTATTGGACGAGTGACACCGAAAGCGAACCCTTTCATGACTGGTAAGTTATCATCATGTATCTTAATATTCAATTTGTCTACGGTCTTCTTGGTGATTATCGTGCATTGACTTCCAAAATCTATAAATGCAGTACAGCTAATTTCATTTATTTTTATAGTTTTATTATATATATTTAATATCTTACCATGAGCGGTAATTTGCTGGACTTCTTTATAATTATTACTGGAATCTGACGAATTTTTATGTGGCATCGAATCGCGTTTACAATGTTCTGCTAAATGTCCCATACGTTGGCATTTCAAGCATTTTTGTAAAGGCTTAGGGCACTTCGGAACGGTATGTCCTACTTCCGAGCAATTAAAACACTTGACTACTCGACTTGCGTTCTGATTTGATGATTTATCTGAAATTTTACTAGTGCTCGTTTTATTATTAAAGGGAATCGTTTTTTTATTTTCCAGTGTTGTTCTTATGTTTTTGACAGTAATACTCCTTAAATAACGTAACAGCTGGCTCGGACGTTTAAAGTTTGATCCTTGGGCATTTAGTCGTATGTTGTGATCGTAGATGCCGTGGATAATGCAATCCACCGCATCTTTGCCTTTTATGTGACAACGGTTTACTAATTTAGCCTTTTCGTAAAAGTATTCCTCTAATGTTTCTTCTCTCCTACTTCGCCTATTTAACATTTCACTTAATTTATCTGCGTAATTTCTGTCGTCAGGGAAACACTTTAGAAGTTTCCTCTGCCAATCTTTCCAACTTAAATCAATCGAAGTAAGGCCCTCATACCACCTTCGCGCTAACCCTGACAATTTAGGTAACGCGTGATATATGATCTGCTTATTTGTCCACCCATAAATACTGGCTACTTCGTTAACCTTCCTGAGCCAAGCACGTGCACTTTGCGATTTCTGGCTAGGATCAAACTGAGGTATGACTTCTTGAGCACCATGTGAATCAGAGCTCCTGTAGTTTATTGCGTTTATTAGATCCTGCATAAGATCTCTTTTATTGTTACGGCTCCTGACCCGATGTCGCTTTTTAGAGGTGTGTCTACTTTTAGAACGAGATCTACGATTACCAGAAGATGACGAAGTTTCGCTCGTAGAGGAGTCGCTGCTAGATGACGAGCCGTTTGTACTTGAAAGGTCTGGGTGAGATCTTTTATGGGTATTTCTCCTATTCTTGCTACGTCGCGATTTACGTTTGGAGCCATACCGGTAACTATCATTCTTATGTGATTTCTTTCTAATGGGAGAAACACTTGTCCTACTAGAGTATCGACTTGTTGAGCTAGTAGCCCTTTTACGCTTACGATAGTTTCTGTCGTCATATGAATCCAAAGATGAATGACTAGACCGTGATCGACGGCGTTTGTTCTTATGTGCGTAAGTTACGTGGTTACTTTTACGTTTCCTGTTATTATCAGGCCCCTTTGGGTCAAGACTAGGAGTGTGTCTACTTCGGTCAGTATCTGACATTGTAAATTCGCTACACACAGGCAATAACAGGATATGAGGGTAAGAAGTAGGTACAGACAAATTGAATTAATTAATATAGGTATTAATGTATCAATAAAACCACTAGAGATGTGAGCAATAAGACACCTTCAAACTCAGTTCATTAACTACGACATGTATGTAAAATAAGTATTATAAAAGATAAAAATCAATAATCATTAAATAAATAATAAAACAAAATGATTATATTTAATCATAACGATTATCCTGTTCACGAAGTGCTACTGATTGCAGAACAGTACAGGTGAGTCAACACAAATTTATTGCAGGTACTGTTCGAGTAAAAGAAAACAGATAACATGGCATAACTGAGATCAGGTTAAGTAGGTAACGTAACGTCTATTGTACTATGAAAGGCTACTTTAAATATTAAGTACATTTGATATTGATTATCTTAACGCAGCAGATGTACATGGTGCAATGTAAAAGCAACAAAGGAATGTCCGCAGTTTTAAAGTGCCATACCAAACGCTGATTACCTTTGTTCATAATAATAATTTAATTTATTGTTAAAAAAACAAACGGCTTATAATTAAAATAGACTTAGTTCCCCCACTAGATATAAACCTGTGTTGTGGGTAACTACCCTCTTCTTTTGTAACATTATACACTAAGTTTTACAGTTTACGGTATTTAAGTTTCGTAAAACAATTGAGAAAAGATACTATTGATATCAATGAAAAGTTTTTAAACATTCTTGGTCATTATTTAATAGTATCTACTAAGTATAGATTAATCTATGTCAACGTAATAGAAAGGCTTGATAAACAGATATTTTAACGAATGTGATAATAAAATTTGATTTCTATTTGTAACAATTTAAATACAAAAATTGATAAAATCTGCGTTTTCCCTTGCTATTTTAAATAAACTCATTATGATGTACTATAAAAGTTTCTGACGATATTCACTTATCAATATTAAACAAAAAAAAACAACTTACCCACTTGCAGGCGTGGAAGAATAATAAAAAAAACACTCGATCTCGCTTCTGACTATTAGAATTATTTAGGATGGGTCTTTGAAATAATATGACTGCTTATTCCGAAATAAACCAATACATATATTTTGCCACACGATCACAACACGTCCGTCCGTGGCGGTCGCCAAGGCAAGCTGCCCGCTCCGCTGGCGCCACCTACCACAGTTGCTCTCGAATCGAGTCAATTACAATACTTTTAGCTTAACGATTAAAATTATATTTATATTAATTTACATTCATATCAAATTAAGTTCATATTATGTTAATTATATTAAATTATATTTAAATTACATTTAAATCAATACAATTAGTTAAATACCAATAAACCAGAACTCATATCCAAATAATATGTACCAAAACTAATCACGATTATCATAGTATTCTCACCGATGTATATTCCTGTA
>DWOX01000353.1:0-10766 GCA_018251315.1 Nastra julia | reverse complement strand
TTAGGTTACATGTGGTATCATTATTTAAAAAAAAATACAGTAGCTAATGTCAAATGTGGAATCGAATTAAAAGTTCGGGTACAGATAGCTCACAATATAATTGACCTCTACTGTTTTAACATCAAAAGACATACATACATACATCCAAAAAAAAAAACGAAATTCAAAAAAATATAGTAGGTTACAAGATGAGTTGTCCCGCTTACACCGCTTGCCACAGAGCACCCGAGACAGAGTAAACATGAGCAAGCTTCGGTCACAGAGTAACTCGGTCACTTAGAGTAATTAGTCCAGTGTTACAGCGCCACTGTCCGATAGCAACTCGGTTTGAACCGTATTTATAAGTATCTAGAGTCTATAGTTGAGTCCCCTGTGATAATTTTGATAGTTTGCAAACACTATTTTTCGCTTTTTTTGTCACTAATTTCCTCTATTTGGAATTAACATTCTTTTTTGTTTATTGAAGAATTATTGTGAAACTTAATTTAATTCATTTTTTTCCTCGATAAGTTTTTGTAATCGTTTTTATGAAGTAAATAAATAACTGTTTCAAGCGACCGAAAAAAATAATATTTTAACAGTTTCAGTAACAGTAAAATTCGAATTTAAAATTTTTGTTTTAGACAAAAAAATGATGTCATTCAAAAATTTAAAAATCGACCACTAAAAAAATTTTTTTTTGTTTTACGAATTTTAAAAAGTCGAAAATATTTTTTTCACAAAAATAGTAATATTTCTGACGAAATATCTTTCATACAATCATTCAGTAATCATCAAACAGTAAATGGATGTTTAGTAAATAATTTCATTTAGTGTTGATAACTCACGTTTGTATATAGGTGAAAGGCACGTCTCACGTTTAGTTTACTATTTTAACCTAATCTCACATGATTTAACATACTATAATCTTTCTTTATTTATGAGAATGACATTGCCACATCTGTATAGGAAGGTATCTTTATAAGTATAGGGTCTTTTTGATCTCTTTTCAGAATAATGCGCGGACCTATGCGTTTGAGATATAAAAATAATTATCCTTCCCACCTTCACCCCCTACAACTTATGAACGGTTAGGCCGATTTACATCTAAAATGTTTAAGAACACTCGCACGTAAGTCACCTTTAATACAAAAAATAATGACTGAAATCGCTTCATGACGTCACAGACAGACACACAGACGGACACGTCGAACTTAAAACACCTACAACAAAACACGTTAAAAAAGAGGAAGTGTAGAAAACCAAATTTTATTTTATAGTTATAAACACAGAAAATGTGCTAGAATTTACGAAATTTTGAATGAATTTGTATCTGTGTTATTTAGTGTTTGCAGAATAAAGCCACAGTATAGAGGCAAACAGTAGTATAAGTCCAACTGAACGCACTCGAACCGCGCACACAGATCTGTGAACAATATACGGATTTCAAAAGGTTTTAAAAGGATTTAAACGTCAAACCAGGGTTGCTGCGCTTTTATTTCTACACCACACCTTTTTGCGTAAACTTGGAGTTGAAAACTGGTTGAAAACCGTAGTGTAAAGATGTGTGCGCGCTGTCAAAAACGAAGAACATACAGGAGTTTAATTACTGTTATCTTCTCTATATTGTGACAAAACGCTCTTGAAAATCTAATTAACTCTCGATAGACCTTGGACCCATATTAAGTGTCAATAAAATTGTTGGACTGTTCATAAGCAAACCTATCAGAAAATGTTAATTACATTATTTAGGTACTCGAAGCTGTCCTGAGGGTCGTTTTTCGATTGTATGTGTGTTATCCATTTCATTAACGCTCTTTATAATCCACACAGCTTGACGGTATTTTTTTACAATTCCTATTAACTTAGTGAGTACATCATTATGGGTTAAACATTAAGTTATTTTGAGCATCCATATGGCTATATCTACACCTGAGAAGCTTAAGGGCCTATGTGGTATTTCGTTTGGTTCTTCTGTAAACCGGTGATTGGTTACGTAGGCCTCTCACGTCTCGTCTCGTCGTTACATGTTGTAATTAAAAAAGATATGTATTCACGTCGTAAAATAACCTCAAAATTTCGGCGATTCCTCCTCCAGCCACGCGATTTTTCACTAATCACGTTTCTTAATAAAATCTTTGATTCTTTAGCTTACAATGGCTTTCTAGTTTTGCATGTGTCAATAGATTAAAAAATACAACGCCAAACTGTATCGTCAGATTCTGTTTTCATGGATTGCCCCTGTATGACAAATTAAAAGTCTTATAATTACGTTATAATTTGTGGCCCTGTACCCCTACCACGAGTTTATGCAAACGATACTCGCTAGTGTGTGTACCGTGTATAATTTTTTAGTTCTCAAGTTATCCGCGCCAGGGGCGCTGAATGAAATTCTAAACAAACATTTACTATCGACGCTAGCGAGTATCGTTTGCATAAACTCATGGTAGGGGTACAGCTGATCTGGTCATTACTGTACCCTTCCAGGTTGTGACCAAAGCTATCTTCGCCCTAGTTATGACACTACCTATCACGGCCACTCACTGTTTTCGTAACCTATTTTAAACTGCCCTAAACATACCACTCCCTGTGTTGCCAAACATTGCCGATAAAGACACGAGCCATTAACGATATCGACACTTCGTTATCTCCCCTGATTTCAAATCATATTATTCTGCAATTGCAATGTTGATTTTCCTATGAACAAATAAACAGATGACCTGGAATCCCTTATCTCAGCTAATCTCAGCTATGCGCCCATTAACTCGTGCCGCACTAAGCAAGCACTTGTGCAAGACTATTGACTGATATGGTTTGATATGAATGGTTGTGGTTGAGTAGTTAGATGCATGCTGTCGCACGAACCTCTAAATTTAAGGCTGGCTATAGACAGACCGCTTCAGTCGCCGACGGTAGCTTGACACAGTTGACATGAGCGATTTTACGAAACTCCTGTTGGATGATAATCGGGTATGACAAACGCGCCAGAGGCAACTGCTGGGATCTGTCGACAGTAATCCATACAGTTCGTCTATGGCTCGCCTTACTCTCCAACAGACAAAGTGTAACTGTCAGATTTGACTTGATTTCGACTGGCGAATGACTACAGTTTTCAATCGGATATAGTTCAAAAATCTTCCAAATTTTTGACAATAATTTGATAAATAATGAGGTTACCTTGACATAGGTTCAAATGTATCTAACGTAACGTAGACGCAAGATAGACAGAAAAACGAAAGACGGACGACGAACTTGGTGAAATTATGTGAAATACTAATTTGCAAAATTTTTTTGCTACTTTAACAATTGGAGTATAATTTTTGTAAACTCATTACAATTCATTCAAATTAACTTAATGCAATGCAAGAGACATGTAAACATACAAGAATATGACTCATTCAGTTTGATTAATAATTTGGTAAACAAATTGTGATATCAACGTATAAATTCCGATGTCGTCATACAGTAAGACCTGCGATAGATTGGCTGCTCGAAACCGTTGGCCTATTACCAGCTTAAGATTTCTTTCTTAATACCGCTACACGCATACTGAGGCTTGACACTACAGGTTACAGTATTCAATAATATTAACAAAATTAACTTCCAAAATTATTTTCGAAAACCAGCTTAATCATATGCAAATTATGGCTTATTAACAGTAATAATTAAATGGAAAGTACCTGCAATTATGCTGTCCGATTCCATTCAATAATAGTTGTACCGCACACATTAAATATTCTACTGGGAACGGCATTACGATTTAATAAATTAATGCGTAGTACTACATGTAATTTTACGTCGAAGGCTTTATTTTATAGAGGCAATAAGCTGGTAATTGCAAATGCAGTAAATTAGCTCCTTTATAGGAATAATATTGTACTGTTTTTGTTAAGTACCCATTCTACTCGTACTCGTAGTTTTAGTTTACGTTTGATTTGATGACGCGATTTTCTCATAGGTAGTGAGTGCAGTAACCCTATTAATTATCTGCTAAGCCCTTGATGCGGAATTCGAGGCTGCAGCAGGCCTTATGTAACCAATCACATTGGTTGGTTACAATGGTGGTGGTTACTATAAGTCAAACATGACTAAGCTAACCAGCTTTTTATACAAATCGAATACCAAGCATTGAGATAACCATTCCGAATCAACGTTCCTTTAAGCCGCAGCCGCATGCCGGAGCCGCAAGCCGCACCAGCGCGACGCTGTCGCTAAACTCTGTCAGAAGACTGTTCCGTCGCGCCTTACAAATAGGTTATATTAAAGGTACATCCGCTTTGTCGCTCGCGTGCTGTTAAATTGGATCGTGATCGTAATGCAACAAACAAAATATCGGTTATGACTTATGACGCAATTCGAGGTGAAATAACTGTTAGTCGCTTCAACCTTGCTTTAAGCGTATAAATAGTTCGAACAATACTATTACTTAATATAATTGAAAAGAATTGCGCGTACACCATCAGCTGTTTGGTCGTAGGAAGAACATAGCCATTCGGAGGCTTAACATAATGGTTGAACCGGTAAGAGTAGTAGTCTACTCAGTTATAATAATCGAGATCAATTACTTAAAAAGCCCTTTTCAAAGACGCTATTGAAAGTAAAATTTACCCACTTGTAGTGAAGGTCGATCGCTTAACCCAGATCCTCGCGTACAAAGAAGTGTGGTAAGACCTTTTCGCCTCTTACAAGCATAATTTTATCCTGGCAAGAGTTAACGATACATAGGATGATATATTTGAACCCCATTAACATTTTGAGTGCGTAGCAGACAGATCTGCTTTTATGAAATAAAGATGAATTTCGTATGTATACTTAGCTGAAGGCTTATTAAAATAGTCTGCAAACAATTTAAATGTATTATTATGCTAACAATATCTTCTCTCTTTCAAATTTAGTCTGAAATAACTAACAAACACTTCATGCGTGTAGACATACAGGCAATATACAATTATGTAAATAACAATGATCGTTTAATTTTCTCACACTGCTTCGTGGTAGATAAATATGTCACAACAGAGATTACGTCAGGGTACAGAATATGTCGAGATGAGGTTGTAATAGCCTCAGAACGAAGATTAAATAGACGCAAATTTCAAACAAGAAAAAACATACGTAACATTCTAAGGAATTATAAAATTTTTCGCCACAGTAATCGGCAAGTGCAGGCTCTGTGACGAATGTCAGTGTGCGAAAAAAGAAATGACGTCACTTTTTATTCCTTACGTTGAGTGTATTCTGCTCTGTGGGTACAGCGTTGGTTTAATGTGAGGACTTAACAAGCTTTGTATTGTGGAGCTGTGACTCCATAGTGTAGACTGTAGAACAATACATTAAATACATTCTTACAAAATTGCTGTTTTGATGACGATAGTAAATATCATCCGCATACAAAAGTAACTACATAGTTGACTACTAATAATAAGAACATAGTTATTACTTTTTTATGGAAGTCAATAACCAGGAAACGGCCACGTGTTAAATCCTGCTCAGATATCTTGAAATTAGACGTCTACTTCCAACCTTAAGATCAGTTAAGAACATACGATCAAAAGGGCTAACAAATGGAGAGCGTTACCACAGGGTAACATTTCCGGGGTGAAATATTTCCGTAAAAAAAATACATCTTAAAGCAATCTTTCATTCATTTTTACTTTTATCCTAACGGAAGGTTATTACTCCCTCGGTCATGAACCTAACCGATTGGAATAATACAATGAATCGAGCTCAACAACAAGCGAATTTTAGGCGGTCCCCAAAGACCAAAAACATTTTCCATAATTTTGTAATTTCAGATTTCAAGCAACTTGGTAATCAGCTTAAATAGAAGGTAGGAAGTAAACCCATTAGAAATCGCCGTAGGTGGCATCTTCGCCTGGCTTATTAACACAAACGAAGTAATTTTCCGTAGGCAACCTTACTAAAATTTACTCTGGGACAACAGAATCGAATAAGCTAAACTTTTGTGATCATTAGTCTTACATTATTTACCTATTAGCGTAGCTATTCTTTTGAAACATAACATTTCCTGACTTAAAGAGAAATATCTCCTGAATATTTTTACAATTTATTTATCTTATCCCAAACGATTACGGTTCACACGTGATTTTATTCTCCGTAATATGTGAGGTTATTTTATACTCCGTAAACATTATTTGCAGTGACGTAATGAATGACCGTGCTCCGATCCTTTACGCTCGAGGAACGAGTCATTAGTAATTGTCATCCCCAACCCTTTGTCTGCAATGCGCTCACCGAACTATCAGTAAACAGCTTTGATGTTGGCATCAGTTGAATTTAACGCGAAAACATATTCTCATGAACTTGCAACAGTAGCTGGTGATCGAAATAGGTAATTTTGCACAGTTTAGTTTCTACATTCATTAACCGTTATGCCTTTGTGCTTCAATGTCTACTTCAATGTTTTTGAGCGCTTCTGTGCTTCGAAAGGCACGTATATTCATAGGTCCAGGTTTCACCATTAGATGCCAGACGATACGGAATGTTTGAGGTCTTCAAAAGGCAGATACATCCCAAAATTTCGGTTGACCCCTAACCAATCCCTACTGGAGCAGGCTGGAGTATACTCCTGCCTCCTGAGGTTAAGATGGACTGGTACTCAGTCAACGTTGTTGACAATGGTGGTTTGATCGCTATACCAAATTATGGTGGCTTTAAATCTATAATTTGAGAGTTCAGATTTGGTGACTTCATCCTCAAAGTCTTACAATTTTCCGCTTGTCTATGTTCCTAGATAGCATCCAATTTTCCCCGAAACGTGTCGTTAATAGTAATGCGTATCACAAAATCATCAATTTTGTAACGCGATTCACATCTGCAAAGGTCATTACCTTAATGGGCAAGTTCTTAAAGACTTTATACATTAGCTGGGATTACGTTAAGTACTTACGCAAGGTAAGAAACTGTCTCTCCCGAGTAGGTTACTCTCTAATGACTTAATGCTAAAATACTTTAAAATGTTATTGCAGCGTCGAAATTTTTATTACTAAGTATGATTACGGCGGTAACTTTATTATTTACGTTATGCTTCTTTTAATGCTAAGTATAAAACAGAGGTTCTCAAAGTGTGCAGACACGCTCGTGGAAAGTAAGGAGGGTCGTGAGGACGTTACCCCGAAAGCTCAACTTAAGTGACGAGGATAAATTGACCAATTCTAGAATTCCACTTAGTATGAAATGTTCACGCCAACGTATTACTAGACTTGTAAACGCGACGCGCTCAGATTGGGATTCCCTGACTTGAAGTACTACGTGACTAAAATACTTGCAAAAATGCCTTCCATTCATCACAATGATACCCTTAGGAAAAATTCAACTTGTTTTATTTTATTCTGTTTAAAGTTAATTAACAATATTATCCGGCATTCGCGGTCACAAAAGCGGTTCTACTCGAGGACACCACGTGTACCTCCTGAACTAGTACAAACAAGGTAAACAGCGACCATTTAATTTCAACGTACATTTAAACTAACAACATGTCATTATGCAAACCGTAATTATGAATGTGATAACCAAATGACTATATCAAATTGCGCAGAAATTATACACGTCGAAATTTATTCTACACGTGTGACAATTGAGTAGTGTTGGATAATAGTTGTCTGCTAATCCGCACTTGGCCAGCGTGGTGGACTATGGCGAGAGGAGACCAGAGCCCAGCAGTGGGACAGTTATGGGTTGATGATGATGATGATGATGGATAATAGTCCACTAATTTGCACTGGACCAGCGTAAAGGATTATGCTCTAAACCTCCTTAGTAATGAGATTGCAAATATATTAGTTTTATTTTCAAAAGTATCGAAATCATTAAGCAATGCTCGAAGTAGACATAATATGAAAGTCCGGTGACATTGTACGCCATCTGTGAGACGGATTTCTCACTATGTTATTGACTATATTATTGAATTAGATCCAAAGATGGAAGTGACTCGATTCCCCCTTGAATCCAAGCCAATCCATCCTGTCTGCTGAGCACCGCACGAGGCGAAACCGACAGTTCCATCTTGTAATGGGATGGCAGCACTCAGTTTTATAAACACCAGTAATTACCAAAAGTAATAAAGAACTGCACAAAGATCAAGGAAAGGCAAAAAATAATAATTTCCTGTTGAGAAATTATTAAATTTCATTTCACGATTGATTATGAAGGTAAAAATGATCATATTTTTTTCAAGGTCTAAACCATTTACTGAATGAATCCATTATTTCATTTAATAATTATAATATGTTAAATAAAATAATGTTTCATTAACTGCGAATTTATTATCCAATAAACTGTATCAATTAGACATTGGTAGGATTATAAGCTTTTTTAAATTCATAGAAACAACAATAATAAATGCAGATGTTGCCAGAGAACTACCACTTCTATAAAAGTCTCTAACTAACGATTCTGTTCATGGACAAGCTAATAAATCCTCCGTAGGGGAAAGTCGCTAGGAACCGTATCTGGTCGTATAATTAGCTTAGCTTAGCTTAGCGCGGAAGTGAAAGAATTGCATTTTTAACTGATGAGGTATAAACAAGGTAGGATGACACGGTACATGTACGTCTCTACAATGGCAATCGTATCAACCCAGTCGCTGACAAACCACGAATTTTTCTCGCTCTAAATAATTCAGGTGGATTAGAACTACTGCACTGACCTCTTATAGAAGGCTGATGAAAGAAAAGATAGTATATTCAGAATGTTGGATTTTTTAAACTTAAGACTAAAGCTTGTATTTTGTAACTTGACAAGTAGCAATTTAGTCTGAGAAATGTGCTCATAGTAAAAGCCTGTCGTAATTAGCAAGAGTCTCCTCTTACAATGTAATAGCAATAAGTGGTGGCTCAGAAAGGTTGGCGACGTAGACACGCCTATGTACGTATGGAGTTATCTTCGGCATGTATGGAAGTTTCATCGAAACACTGATAATTGCGTTCTGAGGATCAACTTCCACTGAGGAAGCTGAGAGTTTTGCAACTTATATATTCGGAAAAAGTTGTATATTAAATTGAGAAATACGAAAACTTTGTGTAATCGGTAAAACAAAATTATTGGAGAACTAATTAGTTAGCGAGTTTCGTTATCATTGAACCATAATGATGCGGCAATAAAGAAGAGATAAAAATTAAGGTCTTTGAAAGAGCACTTATTCCAAAGGCCTTGAAATTAAATTACGATTTATTGGATTTTTTTTCTAATATTTTCCTAAAAATACGTTAACAGTCAGGTTGCATAATGCATAAGTGACAGACGCGCATAATCACCATTGTTTAATTCTTAACTAAACTTGACAAACGTATTCAATTTGACTAATCCGATTTTAGTTATCAGATTTCATGAAGCAATAACAGCCGCGAATTTCCATTTAAAAACTGAATTTCATTACTCTATTTCATTTGCATATTTTCCACCAAACGTTTATTGTTTAATCGAACTTGCCTAATTGCTCTTTACGGAACGTGAGGTTCCGCCTCATGTTTATTCACCAACAACAGGTTTCCATTTTCAATCAGGCTCGGTTGCACAAAAAATAAGTGGTTTTGCAGCCAAACATAAAGTTAACTGCTAGATATGGCAAGATTGCAATTTCTTTACAAAAATGGTTTGTCATATTAAATTAAAAGTTGTCATGGATTTACATAATTTAGAAGTAAGTATGAGACGGAAAATAGTGATAAAAATTGACCCAGCGGTAGTGCCAATTGATTTTCTAGCCAGACTAGTGAGGAGTCCAATTTTCCTGAAATGTAATTTGGTTCACTCCAAAAGCTACTCTCGGTTCTATTCAAAATTTCACATTTTCATATCTTTGTCAGCCAACAAATCGTGGTTTCCCGTGCACTCTAAAAATATTCAATATTAAATTCAGATGTGTACTGAGCATGCAACATGATATAAGATTAAAGATTTGCATTTTTTACTGGAAATTCGAAATTCTTATTGGGAAAGGGTAAGGGTATTTTTGTAATTTGACTATCAGAGATAAAGTTATCTAGATATGTCAATGTCTCTCCACTTGAAACTCGTTTACGTAACCTGAGCAACTTGACACGATTACTATCTACTGTTGCGGTAGGAGGCCTTGTATTAGTTAAACAGTTCTAATCTTTGTCCACTTTTACAGTACCAAGTTTAAAAATTGTGTTGACTGCAATTCGCTGTCATGCGGTTATTATGCCACTGTGACAACATTACACATTGAAGTGACTTGTCGGGAATAACCTGTTAAAAAGGACTTACGTCATTCTATTTTGTGATAATACCTTTTGTATCATCGTGACCTATGACTCCCACTGTTGGTTTTGGGTATTCGGTCACAGTAAAAGAAATACAGGCGATATTCAATTGCGCTGGCTAATTGCAAATTTCTTATGCCACTGCTACTGTTGATACTTTTTCGTCTTGTCTTATACCACATTCACAAGCAATTGTATCTATAGGGAAAATAACATCTGAAAACAGTATTGGCAGATAAACATATAGATCACTAGCGATCGCCCGCAGCTCCGCCTGCGTGGAAGGATTATATAAATTATCAACCCCAAAATCAACCCCTTAGGGGTCGATTTGCGTAACATCGACATCCTAGAAAGAATCCATGTACAAAATTTAAATTTCCAATCACTCACCGTAATGAAGTTTTATACAAATTCTCAATGCCGAAAACAACCCCTTACATTTCGAATTTCGTAAAATCCCGTGTTAGTGAGCACCTATGCCCTAAGAAGAACCCGCATGCAAAATTTCAAGTTCCTAGCACTTGTAGTTTCTGAGATTTC
>DWOX01000352.1:0-10779 GCA_018251315.1 Nastra julia | reverse complement strand
AACACTACTTAATTAGAATGTGTGTAGTAATATTTATTTATTTATTATAACATGATCACAATCAAATTAGTTTCACATGATCCTAATAATTAATAAGAGTTACATACGATTAGTGCTTTTTCAGATCATCCACCGTCAAATATGATAGACAATACGGAACACAGTGTCTAGCCGAAACCTTCCACAGATAATCTTATTTGAATACACGATAAATGTGATTCAAACACCGCTCCGACGCCCCTGCTTCACTCTGTAATCGAATCTGGGACCACTCGAGCTCACCAAGTATTACTTTGTTACGAGACTCCAGAAGCTAAAGTGTATTATGCAAAACCGATTCATGATTTAATGTTTCCAAACCTTCGCGGGAATTTAAATGTTTTAAACTTCTATTAGATTTTCGTGAGAGTTTACGAGAATTTTGGGATTTTATTTCAAATCATAAACATTGTTAATGATGAGGAATCGCTAGATGGCGCTGTTCATAAAAGGTGACAAGGAAGGAGCACATTTGTCACTAGTACTAATAATCCTGTTCAAAACAAAAACAAGGTAACCGGACACTGAGGCCGTTGACCCGGATTAAATATAATAACGTATATTAAACAGATTAATGTAGATACTTAGCCTGATCACTTTAATAATATAAATAAGTTGTATTTTCCTTGTGATCAAATAAAGAATTTGTACACGAGAACATATTGAAATTAATGTAGATCAATAATAGTTTGGTGAAGAAAAATAATAGGCAACGTAAACCATTGTCTTCATTAGGCGTTCAAAAAAAACGTTTAAATCATCCCAGAGGATCGTACAATTGGATAAAAATGTATCCTATGTCCTTTCTCTGACTTATAACTAACCATTTGCTCAATTTCATCAAAATCAGTTAGGTGGTTTAGACTTCAAAAGGTAACAACAGACAGACAAACAGAGAGATAGACCGCAGACAGACAGAGAGACAGACACACAAACGGACAGACTTACTATCGCATTTATAATAACCAGATAAGCAAAGCAAGATAAATGTACCAGGCTCCCATACATTGTAAGCGGTGCTCGTACAATGAAGCGTGTTTTGGCCACTATTAAGTGTTGAGGCCTCCGCCGTGAATATTGATGAAGCCAACTTTTTACGAGACTCGGACCTCGTCCATCAGATTTAGTACAACAATTGTGTTCATGGAAATGTTTGGCAAGGCACCTTAGATAAATATTGCTATTGAAATCCATCCAATGGTATATTGAGGATTTGCATGATAATATGGTTGTATAATTGCTGTTAGTTCAAGTATTGTTCCTAGAATTTTTCACCCAGGAGCAACATTTCTACACCTGAGAAGCATAAGGGCCTATGTGGTATTTCGTTTGGTCTTTCTGTAAACCGGTGTATTGTGACTTGGGCTCTTGTGCTTCTCACGTCGAGATTTATTGATGTGATTCTTCTGTAATAATTCTAAATATTACTTACTATCCAAACGGCCTAAGAACGATCATGAGGTAAACTTAACTACTGAAATATATTTGTGTAGCATGTATAATACTTCTCCTTTAGTCCTTAACGTTTTATGATATTCTAAATATAACGTTAATGTTTTTAGAAAGTAAAACCATACGTTAATTGATAGAAAAACCTTGCAAAATACGCCTTCTTAGAAACCAGTCACAAACAACTGTGTAAACTATTTAAAAATTTGGAACCGAACCGAAGATTTGGTTGTGCATATTTTTTAATGATCGTCATACACTTGACGCACGAACCGATCGGTCACACCGAGACAATTGTGGGACAAAGCCGCGTTCACACAGACGAAACTAACACCTTGCTAAATCGATTCCGACTCGATTCGTTTCCTATTCGTATTCCGATGACAGAACACAATTCAATTTGAATATTTTGACGTGAACGGAGAATACTAATGGGGGGACAGTTTAGCAAAATTGTATCTTACCGCTCGCGTTTTATGTTTTATTTATGATGCACACGGTTTTGGATTTAATTTGTGTCGCAGTAGTGAAGAGTTACGGTGTGTTCGAATTGTACGGCGCGGAGGCGCGAAACCAATTATTGTGTACCCGCGGGTATTGACCACTGATCACAGGAGCCCAGCGACCGTCCGACGAGCTCCCGCGGAACCCGCCACTGTCATTTACACTTTACCACAGATTAAAAACACTACCAAACCATTTTCAGACCATTTGCCGTCCTTAGTGCTTGGTTTAGCGTCCACAGACAAATCAAATGTTTGAATTTCGAACCTGTTTGATATCGAATTTTTTCAATACTCTTAATTGAATGTCATTTTAAAAGAAGCAATATCTAACTACGGTTTACTGTCTCGTTTTCATCAAAGGGAAATGTGAAGGAATCTCTTATCTAACAAATAATACAGAGGATTTACCAATTAAATGCTTCTTGTATAACAGTGTTTGTAGCTTTTAGATGGCGGTCAAAACTTACCAACTGGTTACCAATAAGCTTATTTCTCAGCAGTCACTATAAATAAATAATCGAACCAATTTCACGTCAAGCCATGTACACAACGATTTCAAAGCCATATATTACAATGATTGCTCAAGGAATTCTACAATGTCGATTCGTATATTCCCACAAATAAACGAGTGGGCGAGTTATTCATGTTCTCGTTATTGAAATTTCATGTCGCTCTTGTACAAAAATTCATTAATATCCGAAACAGTTCTGGCTCATCTTTTGAAGTTTACTGACAGGTGACGCCAGAGGTCGCTTCACAAAGCGTTGACAGTGGAACGGTGTTACCAGCTTTTGTCTCGCGGTATCCATTCCAACTTTCACGAACGTCAATTAATTAACAGTCAGCAAGCAACGTGGGACAGTGGGACATGAGTTTTGGCATCCACTCGATACAGAATTTTTCTAACTCGAAATAGAATCTGATGACTAATGATGCGATAGCCGTAATGAATGCCGTGTGAAACGTCACAATTCTTATTAATTCTCCGAATCCCCAGCCGTACGACAGCGCGTAGATTTGTATTTTATTTTCGTATCCACTTAAAAACGCCTCGACGTGCATTAGACTGCGTGTTTGTTTCTATAATTAATGACTACGACGCTAACGAATCGGAATGGCCAATTTATTTATTTCACGTACAGTATCGTCATAAAAATTTCGCTACCGGAATAAATGGTGAGCACCGTGAGAAAGGCTAACAAGTTTTATTTGTCGTAGGAATGTTTAAATTTTTGTAACGTTCCATCGGAGCCGGATGCGGCGATAAACCACTCGACGAGATTAGACTTTTCTAAACAAATACAGCGAGTGTTATTTGCCGGAGGGTTGCACGACACAAGAGTCTCCTGTTCTCGGCTCAATAGTGTTTGTTTAAAACCACTCAGGAGTCAATGGGCTCGGCAAACGAGCTACAGTAGTGTGTAGTGACAATACTCGAGCTGCACGCACTGTTGGTGAAACAACAGATTACGCTCGTATCAATGAATCGCTAATCGTAATCAATACAGAGCTGAGATTTATTCTTCTTAATGTTGGCTACCGTGTTTTATTATCTAATATCCAAGATAGGTACAGTTCTCTCGCATTAACGATTAACATTCTATGATCCACTTTGATAATCAGGTGAAGGTTGGTACTACTTCATTTGTTATTCAAAGATTGTCATACAACATCATGGCGTTTTCCTTTAAACCGACAGTAGTTACGCAGATGAAAATTGGAATTGAAAAACCACAGAATAGCTTTGGGGAAGTACCTACTTGATTAGATAGTGCAGTGCACAGAAAATATACACAGATAATGTAACTTTTTCGATACAAATAATTAAATCTGACCTACTGACCACAGATAACACGCAATTTCAAGTAAGGAAATTGTAAAACACGATTTGGAAGTCGTAAGCAAACATATCTTGGCGCCAATCTTATCAGTCACCAATACAATGTTCAAAACGTATCCAATATGGCCGAATTACGTATGTATGTGTCGAGATTCACCAAGATTAGCGTTGATAGTAATTCCTTTTACCCAATAATCGTTCTTATTTCTTGTGGCATACAGAGTTTTTTGGCATACGATAAATTATAGATTTGAAATTTTTGGTTGAGTTGCGTATCTCAGTGGATTTCATCTCGCCTTCACAAACACTGACCGTAGATTAGATAAAGCCGGATGTTGGTGCTAAGAAGACACGTTTGGCTATAGACAACATTTGCTTAGAAGAGATAACCGAGCGGGTTCTTTCCATTACAAAAAATGTTACGTCTAATCCTTCAGAAGCCCCTGTTTGTCTACAAATAGCTCGACGTGGAAATTCGTTGCCATTTCTAATTTTAACAACGCTGTATCAATGTTTTTCGCTTATGTTTTTCAATTACAATTATCAGACGCTAACAATGTTATCGAAGGTATGACACAGATTAAAATAATAAAGAAATAGACACCGTGTTAACAATTTTGGAATTACTTTGAGCTTATTTTGTAATGTGAACATTCGATTGCAAAAATTTCGCCATTAATAAATAATCAAGCAGTAGTATACAACTTTCAAGAACTATTAATGAATAACATGGTTTCCAAAATTCTAAGTCTCCTTCCAAAATTCTAAGTCTCGTTCTACCTTTTAAAAGTTATCTTCAACATTTTATTATTACAACTTATAATAATAGCACCGACCACCTGCCCCACGATTCCATCGACTATAATTTGCGATAAAGGCCCGTTGTGAAAAACAACAACTTTAATTCTATAGCCATCGATTTACACCAACCGATCACGTATCCGACAACCGTGACGGTTCTAATTCGTCCATATGTTCCGAACCGGGAAAACTACATTTTAATGAGATTAAAATAACAAAAAAGGTGCGAACGAACCGATCTTCCCATTATTGTCTATGCAATGCTAACACCGATAATGTGCCAAATTGGATGCTAGGGTGGGCAGTAATAGTGGCCCGCACGCGAAGTGTGTATCAGAGTTATTTTCGGCCTCTTTTTTCCTATGCACCCCTGGTACTGGCGTGGGGTCGCACGCAACCGTCAATACGGGTAATTGTTTCATTATTCTTCTATTAACTCCGCTTGCAGCAATTTATCTTGGCACGCGGATTTGTAGATGCCCCGGAGGAATGCTCCGCTGGTCCAGCTACCCTCCCTCGACGGCGAGTGAAGAAACGGAACGTTCTCCAACAATAAGTGATTACATTGGTAATGAGTTTGATATGTAAAGAAATTACTATATTAACTTAGCAGCAAAACCATTTCTGATGATGATTCTTTTCTCAAAGGGCTTCATTATCCATAAAGATTTTGTTCCGTATCTGTTAATTATTTAGTAGCATTACCACTTCATTCTGATGTCTCTTTTGTCAAATGGGTTGTTCATTATCCTTTAAAATTTGTTTTCGTATCTGTCCTTTTACCTATTGCGTTTTGTGTAGTGAAAATGTAGTGTTTTAATAAATACATCATGATGTATTTTTATGACTTTAATAATATGTATATCATGAAGAACAGAATCAATATAGTGTGAAGAATAGCATACTTTGACGTACTATAAACTAATGTAATTCAGTAAATTGCAAAAATGGTGTCTTGTGTTTCTCATTGCGTGTTTTAATTTTATTTTCTTCATCAAGTGCACGTTGTACCCCATGCCAGTAGTTCCCTCATCCTCACGCGACTCTACAAAACTAATTTGTTCAACAATATCGGTGAGGCCGTAAAACGCAAAAAGCAGTAAAGGTTACGTTCGCACGTCTGAAAGCCAGCGGGCGGGGCAGCGACGCCCAGTGTTTTGGCCGCGACATGCGATGCCCGCATCTTTATTAGCATTGCTATATTGTCTTCTACTATCACCCTTGCTTGCACTTTTACTCTGGAACAAGTATTTTCTGAGATTACGTTGGCTGAATGGATTTAATATAGTTAATAATTTATTTTATCTTTTCTTTATCATCGTTTATCTTAACTTGTATCTTCATTCCATGTCAGATCTGGTTCCAGACGAAAATTATCTTCTTGAAAGTATCCTGTTACATCATACTAGTTTAGACGAATATCTACGTGATGCTCATACCTAAAGATGAGACCGACAGAAAGACAATTAATTCCCTGTACCTCTTCATTTAAGCCTACCTGCACAAAATTTATAAAAATGCCCTATGTATGACAGATTTGACCTCGTAACAGTTTCATATTAGTGAACCTTCCTGCTATAATGATAATTGTAGTCGCTCAGAAACCATCATCAATTAACAAAATTTACTCACGTGAGGCCGGTCGACCTTAGTCAAAATATATCAAAGCGCGACACGAAACAGAAATACCAGGGCGTCATGAGTGTTGCACTCTTGATGTAATAATTAGGCTCTAGATCAAAGAGCTGGATAAACGAGCTCCGAGCCGCTATGCTCGCCTGGTAATTGGTTGGACAGCTTGCTGGTTGATGGGCCATTCGACAAGCCAGCCGCACACGGAGACTGAACATGCATATCCCAATATAATAGAAACCTGCCCAGCAATTACTGAAGATACAAATAAAATTTCCAACGCTCTCCAAAACCCAATGCGCAATATGCATACAAAGTAACGAAACCAACAACGAACAACTAAAGCAATAAAAAAGAATCTTAACGCAGATATTAAATAGACCGACAGAGTTTGCTTATTAAATCCACGTTACATCAAAGGCGAGATCTTTTTCATAACCTATGACAATCATAAAGTGAGACATATGCTTATCAGATTCCAGTGTTACGAAGGCCAAACATTTACGGAATGAAAACTAGGAGTCGAGCGGTTATCTTTACAGCATCGTAACATGGGCTAATCTTAAGATAATGTTCTATGCAAACATTCGTGTATTCCATGTAGAGTAATTAACGCGTTGTGAAATGGCGGTTGTGTAAACAGAGGGGGGATTCGAGCGATGGGAACACACGTCACATCGGAAAAAGGTGAATATCTATAACATATCGTATTGTTGTTATTCATTATACGTCGCGATGCAAAACAGTGTGAAGAGAGGATTTACGATGAACATAGAATTATTAAATAAGGTATTGTTTATGTTGGGTTTCGTGGAGTTAAATTATCATATATGACATGGCATTTGCATAATAGTTTTTATCTATGACTAACGCATACATTGTTTGATGGATGGATTTATATAAATGTTTTGAATGACATTTTATAAGTTACTCTGTAACTTTGAGTCAGAATTAAATACTTAAGTAAACAAAAACTCCTTTATCATGAAATATAAATTTTCTAAATGGTCTCTAACGATGGCAATGATCGACCACTCGAATCGTTCGTGTAACCATAAATAACTATTTTTGAGAAATCGAGCAAATGTACTTCGTCCCGAATCCCGTCCAAATCCCACATTGTCTGTAGACGGCGGAAGCGCCAAAGCAACTGTATTTATTATTGGAGCGAGATATCAAAGAACTAACCACCTTTCCACGAAAACTCTGCCTTTGTCTGATACATTAGCTACTATTTGTATAATCTCTTCCTAAGAATTCTTTACATCAACGTTGACTAAGAATAGTGTGAATTAATTACACTATCGCTTGAGCTCGTACAATAAAGATAACTTGATTTGATCAAGCTGTTTCAGCATTATAGATTGCGGTCACTTTCATGTGGATCTGTTTGTCTCTGCTCTGTAACCTTCGGTCTTATTTAGACATTTTAAGAATTATCAGGCTTACTGTCTTGCTGTCGTTAAGCCACAGAAATCTACATACGTATCTGACTTGTAAGCAAGCTCAACTACACAATGCTTGAAAGGAGAATTACACAGTTCAGTCCTAAGACCTTTTCCACCGAGATGAATTTCCTGGAGCATCAGGTTTTCCCTAAGACAAATCGTTCATAGCTGTGTTATCTAAATTTCGCAGATCTGCGTACTTAAGAACAAAAGATAGTCACACGAGAATAATGATAGGCGCTATCGCAATAATATCAGCTCCGTAAGGCATTGAAATGTGAGAAAATGTATCTACAACTATTACGTTATCCTCACCATCTGCAGACGCCGTAATAACTGTTGGAGTATGTCTGTGATATTGTTTATGAGTAAATAAATCAGCTCAGTAATTAATCTAAGCTTTACTATTGGAAGTTTCGCAATTAACACTACTTCCTTCTTAAGGCTTGATGTTAAAAGTGTCTTCGTAATGACTCGAGATGATTCATTCGTATAAAGCCCAGGTTTCCTACGTTCTATTGACAAGCATTGTGCAGGACCGGTGTTGCCATAAAATTATATAATTATGAACTAATCGCGGGCGAGAGCGACCGCCCTTCGAACAATGGTCTTTAATTGTGCCCTTTGTCCGTCCAAATAGAAAATTTCACGTCCAACCAACAGCCGAGTTTCGTTTTATTACTCCGAGTTCAGTATAAATCACTCGGCTTTGTATTGGAGACGCAATGCTTTCCGACGCTTAATGAAAACATCGACGTCATTTCTCCTCCTCATGTATTCGCAATAAAAGACGATTGAACCTCTTACTTGATGCTATAAAATATAATGCTATCGATTGAGGAACCACGCTTTAATTTTATGAGGTTGTTGAATTTATTTTCTATTATCTGTAACTTTCTACCTAATTTGTTATGCATATTAAAAATAATGTCCTCAGAGATACTATTCTGTCGATTCTAATGGATAAGACGCTTTGCCAATATTCATTCAATTAATCACGATAAAATTTTTAGCCTTGCTGTTAGTCAAAATTGAGACCTATTGAAACCGGCATGATAACCACACCGTTGCATCATGCCGCCGAAAGAAACATTAAGAGTGTTTTCGAAGCTCACCAAACGCCGTGTTATGACACGGGACATGAAAAGCAATCCCCCTTTCTCAATCTCATTTCCCAGTAGAGTTTGGAATCGAAGAAATTGGGCGGTTCGCCTTTGATAGTGCAGCTCGCCGCTCCAGTTACAGTTAACACCGCTGCTAGGAACCGCGTGTTTGTTTGTCTGGCTGTAAAATGGTTACGAATCGTAAACGGTCGTGTGTGGTCAGCCCTTACGACGAAATACGAACAGATGGACGGAGATCAAAGACGGGAGACGATAAAAAAGTTGATGCGCAAACTAGCAACAATTTAGATCGTAAACAATGTAACGCAATTGTAATTACATACATGTAACTGTTCTGTTTGGGGACATGAGTTCTTGAATATGATGGAACTAGTCCATGGAACTGAGTTTTCCGAATTCTTGATTTATTATGTTTATTAATAATATTAATGTGAGCTAAAGATCGTATAAGAATACAGATCAGTAGGTGGCTGAGGTCGTAATATTTCAAGGGCCCTAATAAATAAATAAAAAATTTGAAACGTTTTCATAACAAAAGTTTTCCGGTATGATAAGCATTTGCTAAAGATATAAAAAATTTAGTCCGGGACTACTCCCGGCTTACTTACCGACGTTAGTACTTGATGTAGAATACCAAAGGACCAACTAAACTAAAAAAGGTACAATCTGTTGCAGAACAGCATCTGCCTTGTCTTCTGGTCCATAAACAAAACTGTTTGTTAACTCACTATAAACATTAAGTTTTAAATGGAGAAAACCAAATGAAATACTTACTTATACAAAAATTACCTATTCGTTGTAATTCAGGTTGTTTTCCGAACACATTTTGCTTATTTTTCCAACGTTTTTCTTCCCCGTTACACACGATATATTCCCTGTTACCACGGAGGGGAACATTCCCATTTTCCAGGTATTTCGTATACTCAATATTGGTAGGATTTGGTGCGAGCGTCGCGGAGCCATTAGCCGCCGAATCCTCTATATCTCTGAAGCCCTGGTACCGTGTGGGACCAACATGTGAGTTTTAGGGGATTTTCACGGTGTGCACTTTCTCTTTTTGTTGATGGAAATGACAAAAAGGATGGTATTTCGATCACAATTGCAAACTTATTTGAGAATATGGACAAATTGTACGTCGACACTATCTTATTTGCTCTTTTCAAAGATATGTAAGTGCTACTCGATTTTTCCTTTCCCTTAGTACCTATAGTATCGGAAAAGGTTCTCTAATAATACAAATATATTCAGTGGTATTTTCTATTTATCGTTTGACATAATTATTTATGGTTGAATTTTGACCACCGACAGTTTCTCTAGTATTCATAAATAAGCCAAACAAAACTACAGCTTTGCCCACGACTGCACAGGTAAAGCTTCCACTTAACAAACAAAAGAGTATGGTAGTATAAAGCTACTATTCCCTCAGCTCATGTTACATCATTAAATCAACGATGGAAATCAACTCTAAGAAACCTAACACTAAAACGATAACGGAACGCGTACACGAGAACCAAACAGCAACAAATTTATCGTCCGTTCGAGTGAGAGGCGCGGAATACGTTGCATTTAACAAACCGTTTCCTGATGCAATCGTGGGTTAATAATAACCGGGCAATTATAACTTTCTAATGCTCCATTATCAAATGTCTGCGGGGCTCGCGAGGCGTTATTAACCGGGATTACCGGATCCCCGCCCGATCCCCGGATGTGGGGATTTGCTCCGGGTTCGGGTATGATAAAAGATACGCCATGGATACGGGATACGGTCCGCTACGGGTAAATGATAATGGCAAATCTTTTGATTCCGCCAAATGCAGCCTTGGTATCGAACGCAGATAGGTTTTGAGTTATGGCGGGGAGTTGTGGGTATACGGTTTAAATTGGTTTTTGATAATGAAATTTGACATGTTTGTTTATTTAGAAATACTATCGACTATGAC